>QGMG01000229.1:0-41178 GCA_007825325.1 Lachnellula cervina | reverse complement strand
AGCCCCTAATCGCCTCCTCATCCGCCTCCAAACCTTCCCTATACCCCTTCTTCGTAGCCTCCACCAGCTCTCTGGGTACTCTGCGTCTCAGCGCGGCGATCTCCTCAATCAGATCTTCTTCTTGGCGCGCGAGGTCTTTGGCGCGCGAAAAGAGTTTCGCGTTGAAGGGCTCGTATTCTTCTTCTATGCCTTGCGTGCTAATGTCGTGTTTCTGGAGGATTTCTGGGTCGGGGGTCAAGCCGTTGAGTGTTATGGATGGGAATGTGGCCGTGTAGACGTTGTTTATGTACTGTTAAAACAAATAAAGCATTAGTTTTGGGTTAGGTGAAGAGGGGTATTGGGATGGGGGGAAGTGGAATGGTAAAATACATTATGCACATCTTTCTCAACAGCGTTCCTCATCGCATCCTCGGCATCTCCCTCCATGGGCGGCAACGCCTGGTCTATTTTCTCATTCGCAGCGCGTCGGGCTATCGCGATTAAGTGCTGTAGGTCTTCAGGCGATTGGAGTTCGATTTTACGGGGTTCGGCCATATTTGATGTTCTCCCTTCTCCACCTCTGGGATTTATCGGCTTTTGTCAACAGGAGGGAAGAAGCAATTGTGGTGTTGTGGCTGGTAGGGGATTTGTTCGTTCAATGTTTACTTTATTTACGGTTGTTCTATGAAGAAGTCGGAGCAAAAGCTTAATCTTCCGCCGATGCGTGGCGTGCACGTGCGATATGACGATAAGGATGAAATGCGGGGAGATAGGAGGTGGGGTGAATTCATTTAACCCTCTCTCTTCCTCTATTCTTCACTCATCTAAATCGACATATTCCGTAATCTTCTCATTCTCAGCCACAAGTAACTTGCACGAATTCAAGCTCTCAGTACATCTATTTAAAGTGGCTTGCCTGTGTTGCCAGAGTAACATACATACACAGCTCCATGCACTACTCTACTCTACTATATGCGAGGCGTTGCTGCATGCAGCATGCACCGTGAGTTTTACAAGCCGCCTTGTTGGAAGGGGCTTACTTGCTTTATTTATGTGCTGTAACTTGAAGAACTCGAGGTTTTTCGTTGCACTGCTTTCTCTGTTGCGGCAGGGTAACAATTCAAGCAGGTTTTTCGGGTGAGCTGAAACTTGGTTTGGTAGAATGGATTGTCGGAAGATAATAAGGGTTCTTCTGGCATGTGAATAAAAGGGAAGTAAGTAGATTGGTGAAACATCATCCTTGAGATCTAAAATGTTATTAGACTACTCGACTTGACGTACTAATCGGCAATGTTTCCCGGTATAGCTGCAAACTACTGTATGGTGAGCTATTACTGCAGTAGGCTCATCCGGCTTCAATCCCGTGCAGACAAGAGATCAGCCCCAAACCTTTAGAGCTTATTGAGCAGCTTGAGCCTAAAGTGGAACGGTAAATGATCACAGTGCATATTCAATACAAGTATCGTAGCTAGTTTTACGAACTTAGGTACACCTGGGAACCGTGATTGGGCTGCTCCAGGCTTCCCGCAAGATAGTTCACCAGGTTCCCCAGGTGTGACTCGATTATCCCGAAGACTCAATCACAGACACTATCTCACGGCCAAGCCCCAATTCAGTGTCTGCAAGAGAACGAAAATCTTGAATTGTGAGCCTGAACCATAGAGTAGAGAGTGACGCCTAAACCAAACCTCCTCAAACATAATAACCTTATCGCCGTGCTGTGCAAATGCTAAACTCCATCATTACCCACCCCTTATTGTCAAATTGAGCAAAACGCTCCCCCTTGATATCGGGCTTTCCAATTCAATAAAACATAGTACTCCTTCGTCCGAATTCATGGGAATCATATATGTTCAAGTCCCAGCGCCAACTGAGATGTGCAGATCCTCCCAGTCCGAGCGAAAGCACGGAACTGGCGGATAACCCCCGAGTACTCCGATAAGAGAGCAAGTTTATTGGGGGAGCATCTCTTTGATCTCCTCGTCACTGAGGACTATCTCGTGGACGGGGTCGCGCTTTCGTTCGAGGGATTCGAAGTCGCATTCGACGTAGGAGGGGAGGAAAATCTCTAAAATGGCGTCAGTTTGTTTTCTCCCAGAAATTCATTACTGGATAATCAAACATACCTGGGTTCCAATCAAAACCCTGAGATGAACGAACGCAAGTAATCTGCGGTTTGTGTTAGCAGTGCTGGATTTGGGTGGCAGGCTTAAGATCTAAATGTATCACTCACCAGACGCGGAACTCCGTCAGGATCACCAATATTGATGACAGTGTGCTCTTGTTTCGAAAGTGACGAGCCTGTAGAGTCATTAGTGGCCGGTATTTTGGACATGGTTTTACAAGTCTGTCTGCACTCCTGCCTGGAGTACCAGCTTAGACCATTGTGAATGTCCCGACTCGAGCTGACACTTATGAGATGAAAAGGGAAACCCACTGAGCAAGCTAGGTCTCCGATCATGGCCATATGATGAATTGGGAGAAGTAGAAGAGGAGCCAGTTTGGTTTTGAGGTGTTCGAGGAGAGCTGGAATAAGAGGATGTCGAGCTGGAGCTTGGTGCAGCCTTACTGCTCTCACCGTACGAAGATCTACTCGGGATATTGATAGAGGACGACATGGCGAATGGTATTGGAGGAAAAGGCAGCGATGATTAGAGTAAGCAAGAAAGTACTGCGTTGCAAAAGGAGGTTCCGGGGGGGTGTGGTGTTGTGGTTGTCGCCGTCGAGGTTTGGTTGTTGAAGTAAGGAAGCCTGGGTGATGTGACTCTCAGAGTCCCTACAGCACAGCACCAAGAGCTCCGCTGGCACGGGATTGAAGTGAGCGCATGGAAGTGGAGTGGAGTGGAGTGGGACCGGTCCATTTTACACCGTGCCGTTCCAGTTACAGCCGATATTTAGGGGCCTTAGCGGCCTTGAATTTTTAGCGTGTGTGCCTGAACCTCAAGCTGTTCGTAACCAGAGCTTGCCTACGCGCCTCTTCAACTCCAGTAAACTCATCCTCGTCCAACTTCCAGCCCTCAACAAACGACTTTCAATCCACGACAATCCTCCATCTCCGAGTAACCGAAGTCACGAATCCATCAATATGGGGGATGTAATGGTAGAAAACCCTGCGAACCAGGTGTTGCCGCATCGAAAGCAGTTACCATCCTCAATACCAAACATCGATTCGCTGGAGGGTCTAGGAACCGATGGAACCGATGAATATTCGACGCTTAAGAAACTTGAGCGCCATATGGAGTAGGTCACGATGGAGTTGGATTTGATGGACCATGCTAAACATTGGTAGATATATCAAGCTTCAAGAAGAGTATATCAAGGATGAGCAACGGTACGGCTGACAGACGTCTTGCAATGTAGCAACCGCTAACGTGACCCAGGAGTCTGAAGAGAGAGTTAGTGAGAGCACAGGAAGAGATCAAGCGCATTCAAAGTGTGCCCCTGGTCATCGGGCAATTTATGGAGGCGATCGATCAAAAGTAAGCTTAGTAGTCAATTTTCTGGACGCATCACTGACCACATCACAGCACCGGCATCGTACAATCATCAACTGGTTCCAACTATGTCGTCCGAATACTCTCTACCCTTGACCGCGAGCTCCTCAAGCCATCTTCCTCCGTTGCCCTCCACCGCCACTCGAACTCCCTGGTCGATATTCTTCCTCCCGAGGCTGATTCCTCTATTGCCATGTTGGGTGCAGATGAGAAGCCAGATGTGACATACGCAGATGTCGGTGGGTTGGATATGCAGAAGCAGGAAATTCGAGAAGCCGTCGAACTTCCCTTGACACACTTCGACCTCTACAAGCAAATTGGTATCGATCCACCCCGAGGTGTTCTTCTCTACGGTCCTCCAGGAACAGGAAAGACGATGTTGGTCAAGGCTGTAGCAAACTCGACCACCGCCAGTTTCATCCGAGTTGTCGGTTCCGAGTTCGTACAGAAGTATCTTGGAGAGGGGCCCCGTATGGTCCGGGATGTCTTCCGAATGGCTCGCGAGAACTCCCCATCCATCATCTTCATTGATGAAATCGATGCTATTGCTACCAAGCGATTTGACGCCCAGACTGGTGCTGACAGAGAAGTTCAACGTATTCTCCTGGAACTGCTCAATCAAATGGATGGTTTTGATCAAACTTCAAATGTCAAGGTCATCATGGCGACCAATAGAGCTGATACTCTCGATCCCGCCCTTCTCCGTCCTGGTCGTCTTGACAGGAAGATCGAGTTCCCCAATCTCCGAGACCGAAGAGAGAGGCGGTTGATTTTCACTACTATTGCATCAAACATGTCCTTGTCTCCGGAAGTGGATCTTGATAGTTTGATTGTCCGAAACGATCCTTTGAGTGGCGCTATCATTGCGGCTATCATGCAAGAGGCAGGTCTGAGAGCGGTTAGAAAGAACAGATACAACATCATCCAGGTCGACCTTGAAGATGCATATTCCAGCCAAGTAAAGGGGGCCCAAGAGAAAGACAAGTTTGATTTCTACCGGTAGTGGTTTAAACCACCTGAAATCCACTGGGTTGGTGGATGATGTTCGACTCAAGAAGAGCGATCCATGAAGCAGGCAACAAGCGTGGTAGAGAAATGCCTTCTTCTGCATCTGGAACCTTTTAGAATCAAGAGCAGTAGGCAGACGTCTTCACATGTAATAACAATATCCCAATCCGCAGTTTTTGACTGTAAATTTTCCCAACTTCATAGCCCCCTCTCACTTGTGTCCCCTTTTTCGAGGCACGCTCCTAAACCACATGAGCTCACCTCTACTCAAACCCCCCACTTAGCAAAATAAGCTAGATTCACGATATCCTACATTACCAATCCGTTTAGGGGGGCCAACACGGGGTAAGAAGTAAACACCCACCCAGCCTAGCGTAGAGTTTTCACCTCTATATGTAACGTACATAGATCAATGGAAATGTAACTACCCACTCTACTCTACTCTACTCTACTCTACCTCTCAGTCTAAACTCCTCATGCTAGTTACCAGGACTGCGATGAATTTCCTTTTTCCTTTCCTGTTCCTCTTGGTTCTTAGAGTGGGATTGATGGAAGGATGATAAATCAGATAGACAGGCAGGCAGGCAGGCAGGCAGGCCAGGTAATGAATGAGAATGGAATAGATTAGATTGTGCTACTGTACAGTACAGTATACAAGGTGAGCTTCGGGGTGTTGTGTAAAGCATATGGGAATGTTATGGGGTCTTGCGTGTCCGCTTGCGTATGGAAATAGATAGAATATAAAGGACGCTGGCTATACATACCTAGTGCTGTAAAAGCAACTGACTGACTAACTGTTCGACTGGCTTGCTCTGGGTGTGTTTATTCTTATGCAGCATGAACTTTGGAGAATCGGTTATCTCTATAGAAGGAGACTAGATGGATGGATAGGTTTTTGACGAGAGAGCTAGTTAGTGAGTGAGTGAGGTGATTATCAACGAGCTTTGTATGTGGAGCATGTGGATGGAGGAGGATTACTTGGAAGATGGTTAGTTGGTTGATGGTTGATATGTGATGGATAGAGTCAGTTAATTCTTGGTGGTTGAATTTGAATAACTAGACTGGCATGATTGGTATAAATAAGAGGTCCATTACCGGTATATCGAAACATGATGGATGGATGGGCTGGCTGTAATTGTTTAGCCTGGATAGACGATACCTGAACTTGGCTTTCTTGCTTGTACTTGGAAGGTAGACTCTGTTTAAGGATTCATAATACATCTAAAAAATACATCTAACTCTAGCTGGCGGGCTATTCCCCAGGTCTCGCAGCATGGTATCTCGCTTGCTGCTAATAATACATGCATCAAAATCTCATCTCATCTCATCTCGTCTTCGTCCTCTCCCATTCGCTAAACGCTATCAATCAAGCAAGCAATTCTGTTTCCAGAAAACGCCAACGCACGATGCATCCAAAATCACATCACACCATCTGTCCGCATATTCGTTACAGTAGTCTTACATATCCAGCGCACGTGCGCCCATTCAGATATTTTAAAAACAAAGGAAAAATATGATTGTGTCGAGTTGTTTGCTGTACTGTGCATCAAACACCAAGCACAACGCTCAACTCAATCAGCAACCAAACAAATCTCTTATGCAGCTCGAAAAAGAAATCGGGCTGTCCCACCAGGTCCGCTAGGCCCCTAGCCCTTAGACTCATCCCGGCAAACTTGCCATCAGGTCCCCTATTCCTGCCGCTCAGAAATGAACTCGTCGGTGTATTGTAATTACTGCCACCCTCGCTTATCCCCACCCCCCTCGGACTCTCGCAGCGTTCTAGTTCTGCTTCAGCAAGGCCTTGGATCCAAGCTGCGAGGTTCCTGAAGGCGATGGTTAGGGCATCGAAGGTTTTCATGGCGAGACGCTGGCGGTGGGTTGAAAGTGCCATAAGTGCATAGACGCGTCGCCGGCCGCGGGCGTTGGGGTCTGGAATTCGGAAGATGTATGCGGTTGTGTAGCCTGCGAGGGGGTCACCGAAGAAGATGGGACCGCCGGAAGAGGTGCTTGTACTTGTGCTGGAGCTGGAGGAAAAGGGGTTTGTGAGAGGGGAGGTGGGGGAGGTGGTTGTGTTTTGTGTTGATGAGGGAGGGAGGGTTTCGCAGGAGAGGGTTCGTAGGCAGGATTGCCGGATTATGGAGAAGGATGTTGGGGCAAGTGGTTCGTGGGTGGAGACGTAGTCTATGGAGTGGTCGTGTGAGGTTATGGAATTAAAGGAGGAGTTACTGGAGGAGGTTGTGGCGCGTATCAAGGGGCGTGTATGGTTGTGTGATTTTATAGCTGGCTCAGAGTCTGAGGAGGAAGATGCGGATGATTTGGGCGGCGACCGTTCGTCTGCGGGAGTAGATGCGGACACTCTTTCATAAGGTAATTTAGTTCGTAGGATAGGACCGCCGTTGTGGTCAATCTGGCCGGCTGCAGAGAAGTCTTCTTTCGTCTTCTTAGGTAACGTGAGCGCGCAGTTCTCACAGGGTATCGCCCTCTTCTTATCATTCTCATCGTAGGTCTTTCGAAAGCTCGAATCCCTTCTAGCATGTGAACTTGAACCTCCCTGTAATGCCGCGACCCTTGGGCTCTCTGGTGGGGTTTCGATCGCAGACTGGTCTTTCGAGGTTTGGGTTTGAAGTGTTGCTCTTTGCGCTCCATTTTCCATGTCTGAGGTTAAATTTGCCCTGCTTCCACCCCGCGCCATCCCGGCCAATCCATCGGAGGGATTTAGAGATCGCGAACTCGTACTAGGTCGCCGAGAATTGGGTTCTTCGTCGCCAAAACATGAGGTGCAGCCAACTGGCAACCCCTCGGTCACCATTAAAGGTGTCGGCCCATGGGTGTCGCAATAGTGCGCAAGACATAACTATAAAGTTATAGAGTTAGTACATATCCCTAGGATGTTTTGAGGCGAAAGATTGTCGCGCCCGCATGGGGCAAGCAAACGCAAGGCACACCGCGGGGCAGATGGAAGCGACGAAGCAGGACAAGGGCGGATTATCACTTACAATAGTAGCCATGATTGTGTGTACAGAAACCCAGTATTCTGGTCCTGGTAGAGGACTTTCAGCGCGTGGTGTCTCACGACGACACACACCAAGAGATGTGAAGCCGTAGTGGTGTGTGAAGGCGGGGAGTTCAGGTCGCAGTGGGTATCGGGTCAGGTCATGAGTGAGGGTGAGGGTGATGGCTAGCCACGGCGGCGGGAAATATATTGCCGTCAACGGGTTGGGCGCGACGTCACAATCACAATCAGTTGGAGGGGAGTGATGGAATGTGAGTCAATGTCTTGGGCAGCAAAAAAGGAACGTCAGTGGTATATAAAGGTACAAAGGAGGCGTGGCGTGTCGTGCGTGTAAAGTGTAGAGTGCAGAGTGCAGAGTGTAGAATGTAAAGTACCGTACCACTAATACTAATAAATAAAGGGGAGACGATTCCAGAATGAAGTGGGGGGGGAAGAGTTTCGAGGGGAGAGAGAATGAAGGGTGGGCGAGTCAGTCTAATAAGTACAGTACGAGTACGAGTAGCTAATAGAAGAGAGGGAATAGGTAAGCAGTAGAGAAAAGAGAAAAGAGAAAATTCCTTACTCGTACAAGTCCATAAATACATTGTACGAAGTGTTATTCGTAGTGTACGGAGAGTAGTAGTAGTGGTGGTATTACTCGCTGTCTTCGACTCTTCACCGCTTCATTCCCTTCCCCCTTCCCCCTTCCCTCCTCTTCCCATGCCATGGAACCGTCTCCCGCCTGAGCGTTTAAAGTTGGCAAGCACTCACGCACGTGTAAACAGCTGGGGGATCCCTGTCGTCACCCCTTTTGGATGTTCAAGGCCACATGGCCACAAGTACGGAGTACGAGGGTTGGGATCAACGACTTCGGCCCGTCCCTGAGATGTGTGACATTTGACATCTGACATCTGACATCTGACATCTGACACTTCTTCCTGTACGGAGTAGTAACATGGAGAGAGAAGTCTATGCGGCCAAGATGAGTGAGGGTGAGAGTGAGGGTGAGAGTGCCACGTCCAGAAGAAGAAGAAGTACGAGTACAGTACAGTAACAAATTCGTGGCTGCAACTCGAACTTCAGACGAACCCTGCTGTATCTGCATCTGTACTGTATCTGTGTCTGTGCAAATCCCCAATCCCCAATCCCAGCTTGCTTATCGCCTTGCATGGAAGTATAGCACAGTACGTAATTTACATACTTGTAGAACCCTGCAAACCCTGCCCTGTCCTGCCCTGTCTGCCCTGCCTGCCATGCGACGGGAATTAACACATGTACTTTGCCATACCGTACCATACTTCTACCCGTACAAGGAGAAATACATCTTCCCGTTCCCGTTAGTCCTTCACTCGTCAACATCAAAATCACATCAAATGACTTTCAAAGGATCCTTCCTTGGCCTTGGTTACGCAAATGAACTGCATTTCTTGCAGATCACGCATCGGTCTGGGGTCCCATGAGAGTAACTTTCCAAGTACGAATACGGAGTACGTACCGGCGGCTGAAAGGCGATCCTTTCATCGCAACAACGAACCCAGCAAGGACTTCGCAGGAATACTCGGTACAATCCTGTTAAATAGCTCGGGTAGCCCCTTTGCAGCAATTCAAAAGGGAGATTATTGCAACCCAACGCTTCTTGGCATCTACCGTACTCCGTACCGAGTTTTGGGAAAGTCCGGGGAAAGTACGGGGATAATAACCGGAGACGCTTCTTCCATGTGGACTTGGATCACGGTTCGGAGAGTCTGCTTCCTGGAGGTAGAGATATACTGCAATGGGAAAGTCGTATTTTTCATATATACCCGCGAAGTTTTGTGATATCACACACAGCACGGTTCCTTGAGATCTGCTTCGCAGATGATGTTCTTCTCTACCGAGTACGCTTCTCTGCACTGTCGTATTTTCGTCAATCAGCTTTATGATTTCATGTGTTACTATACATGATGAAGTGTCGAGATAATATTCATCGTCATTATACCGCAGGCTAGCTATGTCAGCGGGACAATTACCTCTGTATGTCTCGCATCAGCTGGGTTGAGTTTGTACTACTTGCCACATTTTCCATCCTCAGCTCACTCGATATCCTAGCGATGACTTAGCGATTCTGGTGTTTCCAACTCTGCCTAATAGACTCCGAATTTCTATTAGGAGGTTCAATTGAATGCAGTCGTCTTTTTCAAAATCAAACCTCGACACATCTGGCTTCAAGGAGAATCTAGGTTGCTACTTTCATAGCGGCATAGCGGCATAGCGAATGTGCTCCGGGTTCATTGCTATACCTACACCTACTAGGAAGACCGACATCCTCCATCTTCTTCTATCCAAGAGCCCCACACCATCCTCCTTCTCACATCCTTCCCTACCCATACCTATACCCATATCCTGATCCCAGCCCCCACCGACCCTCCTCACAGCATCACCTCACACCCACCACCCAAAACCCCCTTCCGCAATCCTCCAAAGTAAAGCACCATGCATCCATCTATCCTCTACTAGTTCCTAAACCCCCTAATTACTCCCCAGAATTCCAACATACTATACACCACCTCCTCAAATCCACCTCAGCAATCCTCAGGCAGGACGCGGAATATCTCAATACCTTACTGTAACAAGCACTACGGCTATAATATCACAACACAACACAACGACCCTCTAATCCGTACCTACACTTTATAGCAACAGCAAAATCCAAGTCATCCAAGCCGAGCCACTTAACTTATCTCTCTCTATAACCCCCCTCCTACCCAACACACACCGGAACCCCAAACCCCGCCCCGCCCACCAAACCAACAAAAATTTTAGGTATATACCTCCTCACTCCTCACTTACTTAACCCCAATCCCAATCCCAATCCCCCATATATCCATATCCATATCCATATTCATATTCGATAAACCAGCAATCATCACTTACCGGTACACTACTTCTACCCCACATACACTACCCCACATGAGGTACCTTTCTACGTACCCCACCTCAGTAAATTACTACTGTATAAGCGTCATCTAGTATAGTATCGGGACTTAGATGAGTTAGGCTCAGCTAAAGACTAGAATGGGAGGACGGGCTGACGGTCGGAAAAGTGGTATGTTTTAGGTTAGGGATAACTTCATGGATGGACCCTTGAAGGAAGAGATGCTTGATCCTGGTAAACGGTCTATCCGGCAACTTGAAACACAAAAGGAAAGAAGGAGAAAGAAAGAAATGGAAAAGGAAGAAACGGACAGGAGCGATAGTACCACAAGCATGTTAAAGGCGTACTAAGTATGTGTGTTTCTCTCGCAAGCATTGTACCAGTACAGTTAGTCACATCACGAGCACTGCATGTTCCCAGCAGGATGAGGAGAAAAAGTATATTTGCCAAGTGATAACATAACCATCGAGCCTAATCTCAATACGTGCCATGTCCCCATCCAGCGCTCCCCAAATAAAATTCTTTTTTATGCCTTTTTTGTAATTTTATCTTCCCCTTCATCCTCTGCAGATGTCAAAGCTCTTCGCGTCAAAAGCGTACGAAGAGTGACCATCATTGTCAGTATAACGTCTTTTCGAAACCAAAAATATCCTCCCCATCAACATCAAAGTCCAGCTCTCCAGTATGAAGAGTAACCATCATTGTCATCAAGGTCTAGCTCTTCAACGTATGAAGAGTAACCATTCTTGCCAACCACCACATCATCACGACGCCCAACCCCCCAAAATATCCATCACTAGGTCACCCAATGCCGAGCCTAAAAGCGCAAGAAACAGAGCTCTCTGCCGACGCCAGCCAGTCATGCCCTTCCTGACTCCTGAGACCAACTCGCGCAAGTGAGTTGCCTCGATTCCCGAAAAACGCCACATTACGCCCTTCTCCCATCCAGTCATGATATCAGAATGCAATGAATGATGCGAGCTCACTGAACTTTTGAAAGAGTCCACCAACTACCACTGCCTGCTAAACTTCCCGAAGCGACCAGAGGCGGGCCGTCCAACAAATATAAAATAATAAGGAAAAGATTGTAGTAATGTACAAACAAGAAGCGTGTCAGCCGAGATCGTCAGGCCAGATGCAAATATCGAGATCGAGCAGCGGAAAGGGAAGGGAGTCTCGTGACAGGTATCCGCTTCGTGTCTATCGCAAAGTGGGGAATGAGGAAGAAAGAAATATTTACAAAACGTTGACAACGAGCCCCTCTGGTGTTTGGACTAGGGCTATTGGGCCGGCAATTGCTGACCCCGGCCGCCTGGTTGTCCCTCAAACCCATTTGCTCGGCCTTGCCCTCCACGGCCTCTACCACTACCTCGGCGATTGTTCTCGAAGCGGCCATTTCCTCTCGAGAAGCCTTGGCCTTGGCGCTCACCTTGTGGTTGTCTCTGGCCTTGGCTTTGGGTGGATCCATTGTGGCGGCCATTGCTGTAGCTCCCTCCTCGTTGATTGCCTGATTGTTGTTGCGGCTGAGGTTGTGATTGCGAGCCAGACGATTGTCGGTTTGTTTGGAAGTTGGAAACTGGCCGAGGAATGCTCTCTGGACTATCGTAGACATAGAGATTCTTGTCAATTGTTGCCGGGATAGCTTGGATTTCAGTGCCTAAATCTCGTTCGATGTTGTATAGGTTGAAGCGGTCATCCCAGTTGATGAGATTAATAGCAAGACCTAGATGCCCAAAGCGCCCTGATCTACCAATACGATGAAGGTAGGTCTCGGCGTTCTTGGGGAAATCAAAGTTGATGACAACGTTGACGGCTTGAATATCAATACCTCGCGTGAGGAGATCAGAGCAAACCAGGTTGCGGCAGACACCATTGCGGAAATCGTGGAAGACACGGTTGCGGTTAGCTTGAAGCATGCGTGCGTGACTATAGAAACAGGAGTATCCAAGTTCGGTGATCTTCTTGGCAAGAAGTTCAACACGGTTGGTAGAGTTACAGAAGATGATCGATTGATTGATTTGGAGTTTGGAGAACAGAGTGTTTAGGCAGTGAACCTTTTGCTTCTCTTCTACAAAGGCATAGTATTGAGTAATACCGCGAAGAGTAAGTTCGTCCATAAGGTTGATTTCGTAGGGATTGGCCATGTTCTTATCCGAGAAGTCTTTAACGGTGATAGGGAATGTTGCACTGAAGAGCATGACTTGGCGGTCCTTGGGATGGAATTGAAGGAGTTGTTCAATGACGGGGGTGAATTCGGGGGAGAGGAGTTTGTCAGCTTCATCCATGATGAACATGGGACATTCGCTAAGATCGGCAACATTCTTTCCTGCCAGGTCGAGGATTCTCCCTGGTGTGCCTACAATAATATGGACCGGGTCTGCCAAGCGCACAATATCATCTCGCAGGGTGGTGCCGCCGGTAGTGACCATAACGTTGATACCCAAGTGCTTCCCGAGGGTTTTACAGACTTGAGAAGTCTGTAGTGCTAGCTCTCGAGTTGGGACTAAGATAAGGCATTGGACCTTGGAGGTTTTGGGGTTGATTCGTTCAAGGGCGGGGATGACGAAAGCCGCTGTCTTGCCAGTACCGTTCTTCGCCCGAGCAAGTATGTCTCGTCCGGTAAGCGCGACAGGGATCGCCTCCTCTTGAATAGGGGATGGTTTCTCGAATCCAGCTTCGAAAATACCCATCAACAAGTCTCTCTTTAGGTTGAAGTCCTCGAATTCGAGGCCTTTGGTAGCAGTCACATCCTATTAGGTACTTTTAGCACATGTAATACTGCAAGAATGAATATATAAGGTCAGGTACCTCGGTTTGGTGTCTGTTGTCCTTTGCAGGAACTTTGAGTGCCTTTTTCCAATCTTCTGGTCCAGCCCCCTCACTATATAGGGTCAGCACTCCTGCATGAGATCTAGTATGTGAGCAGGTATCCATACGCAAGATGTGTCGAATCCAGTTGGTTTGCTATTAAGTCTGCCATTCTTGTCCAAGGATCCTGTCTCTATGAAGGTAATTCGGAGACGACGCTCGGCGTAGGGAATTCGGGATGCAAATGTGTGATATTGTCGTTATGAGTCGTAGTAGAAGGTAAGAAGTCGCATGAAGGGCTCCGCAAAATGGCGGAAGCTCGGTCTCGGAAATCGTTGGGGGTGAGGTGAATGGCACGAGTTGCGTTGCGCTCGAATAGAGGGGTGATCTGAATATTTGGGCCTTGTGATGTAGCTTTGGCGTCAGTATGTTCGGGAATTTTGTTACTGCAGTGTTATGCGCAGTGCTTCAATTGATCGTATGGAATCAAAGAGTTTGTGTTTGGGGTAGACCAGAGAGGCTGGAGGGAGTTTGTGGGAGTTTGTGGGAGTTTGATCTTTTCTTGCAAGGTGGAGGTTGACCGTCGAAGTTGACGATTCAGAGCTCAGAGTTTATTAGCCGATGCCAAGACCAGGCTGCAGGTAGACACGTGACCCTACATATACCTCTACCTCCACCTCTTCTCCTAGCCTAGCCTAGTAGGAGTACGAGTACTTTGAAGTTTCAGTTGGTGAGATGCTGTAGGATCGAGGTTTCTTATGTGACTATAGGAATTAGTGTTCTCCAGAGTATGGTCAATTGTGCGTTGATCACTAAGATCCGGTAGCTAATCTCCACTGTCTGAGACACTTCATTTCATGTATCTATATATTCAACAATAACAGTAGCGTTATTGCCACCTCCAGAACGCCTGTTCCTATCCATCATAATCTCTTAAAACTCCATAGCATCATCAGCGTTCTCATCCCGCTCCCTCTTGACTTTAACATCTTTCTCGTCCTTCATCAGAGCCACAACAAAGGACCTGAAGTATTCCACGTAAGGCTTCAAGCTCGTCTTCTCCCAGTCCTGAACAGCCTTTCCCTCTTTCTCCCCCTCCGGAGGCGTCCATTCATCAATCTCACCTAGGAGCTCCGTTACGGTTGGAACCCCCAGTGGATCAAAGTCTTCGAGGTCTTTCGTGTTGATTGGCACACAAACTCTACCGGTGCCCGGATGCACCACAAAGGGACTTTTGAGAAGATGGTTCAGATGCTTGCTGACTTCAATATCGAGTCGAGGGTACGTGTACTCGAGAACAATGTCTTGTTTTGCCTCCAGTAGTGCCTTGGCATCTAATGTTTTGCTTGCTCCGGACTTTGCTAGAGCATCAATATCTGCCCATTTCGACGTAGATGCCCGGCCCGGCGCGGAACTCCACTTTTTCCGAAGTGCTTCGTTCAAGTTTTTGTCGGGAAGGAGTTGAAGAAGTCGGTCGAATTTCTCATCCGTCTCCCAGGGATCCTGATCGTGAAGAATGTCTGTTTGAAAATGTGACTTTAGAACCTCGAGACTCCGTCTATACATCCTGTTAGTGGTGAACTTGATATCTGGTTGAGAATTCATACGCTACATGCGGGTGCAATGGCCTCTTCACGTTGACTCTCTTACCGCTCTGGGCTCCCCCTTTTATCACCTCTAGGTACCCCGCAATTGCCCTTCTCTTCTGATCATCTAGGAATCTAGCCTTCTTATCGCAAACCCAGGCGTGAGCACCTCTTCGACCTGAATAGACCCATAGGATGTGCTTGAAGCCAAAATCATCACGTAGAGCCACGTCTATGACCTTTACAGCCATTGTGATAAATTGCCAACATTTGTTGCAAATATTGGCTTTGTCACAACATGTTCGAATGTCGTCGTAATCCGTCAAATCTATATCGAAGCATATCTCCTTGGCAAGGGGTTTAAATGCGGAGGACTTTCGAAGTGTTTTTCGATCTCGTGGATTCGTAGTGTAGACTGGACCAATTTCGAATCGAGATGGCATAAGACGGAGGACATCCTTCCGGAGGCTACCACATTCGTTAGAACGAATCTTTTTTGAGTATCTCCTTACTTACAGGTCTGCAGTTGGAAATGATTGGTATCGAAGGTATGCGTCGTTTTGCAATGTGAACGCAAACTCGCGATGGCCAAAGTCTGTTGAAGGAGTGGGAGAATGATTCAGCCATTGGAAAAGGTGTCGCCAGGGGAATAATCGCTGATAAAAAGATCGCATTACATCCGAATCTGATGGTTTTGAGGCAGGACCAACATGACTAGGAACAGGTCAGTAGGTTGCTATTGCTTTAGGCAGAGCCAGAGACGCTTACACTGGAGATGAAGGTGCCGCGGGGGGACTGGAGGATTTCACATTCAGGGCAGTTGAACTGGGGAACTCCTCGTCGGATTCAACGTCTGCAAAGAGATCCTCAAGTTTCACTTCCGACTTGCTTTCCTCCTTGACTGCAGATTCCAGTACTTTCTCTCCTTGAACGCCGACGTCTTCCATTGCCATGTCTTGATCCGCGACATCGTCTCCCTGGGTATTTCCATTTTCCGGTTCGGTATTCACAACCACTGGATTTTCTGTACTTCCTGTAGTTTGGGGTTCGGCATTTTCTGCTTGTGGTTGAGGCTCAACAACCATATCGTCCTGAACCTGTTCAGGCGTTCCGGAATTCGTAGGGGAGACAGAATGCGGCATCCCGACAGTGACTTCAATAGTGTTGGTGTTGGTCAGAGTCAAGGTATTTATTTGTATTTTGGAGTTGAAGTCGCGTCGGGCACGCGTCTGTGTTACTACAACTTTCGCGTCTTAATTGAATTGACCCCTGTTCGGCGATAAGATAAGAATATGGCGGGGAGTGGGAGTGGAGTGGAGACAGGACCACCAGGACAGGGTATAAGTATTTCTTCAGCCTTGCCTTGCCTTGCTGCCTGTCAACCACCCACCACATATTCTCAACTCAAGAATAACCGTCCAAATTCTGTCACTTCTTCTGGAGGGTCAGAAATACCTTGGCTTCTAAACACACTGTCCGTCTTATTGGCGAGCTCAATACTATGGCCGTCCCAAGCACCAAAATCACGTTCGCCGAGTAAGTAAACCGCCGATACTGCACAATATATATGTAAGCTAATAAACCCCAATAGAGACCTAGGAACGGAGGTTGTTTCCCTTTGTGTCGGGCCAGAACGAAAACACTACGTCGTTCATAAAGAACTTCTCACTTCTCAATCAGACTACTTCGACAAGGCTTTGAACGGAAGGTTCAAGGAAGCAGAGGAAGGCAAGATCTATCTAGAGGAGGATGATCCAGCTGCCGTAGGACTTTTGATCGGTTGGCTATATCGTGGTATCATCCCAGGTGTCAAGAAAGCCAGTCCTTTTGCCGCCAAATCGATGTCGGCGGGCCGCATGTTCAAAGAATGTGTCAACACCCAGCCAGCCTATGTCCCAAAGACGGACACACTTGTAGGTTATGTACCTACCAACCAACCAGATGGTAAGTTTTGCCTAGCAGACATCCCAGCTGTGGTTCTGAGTGCTAGACAATAACACCAGTGTCCCACCTCTACCACAGGCGACTAGAAAATATTGGTCCTAACTTCCATGGTCTCCATAGTGTTCCCTCCATACCACACAGAGTCATTTCTTCACATCTGCTGTGATCCTAAATATGTCAAATTTTCGCCAGAAGAACTTCGTATGTCAGATTACGGATTAGCGGCACCTGCATCTGCCCCCCCAACAATTGCTCCACAAGCTGTGGGGAATCCTCCTCCGGCACCTCGACTATCACTCTTTGGACAACCCTGCCCTGTCGGGAGTACCTACCCTGACTGGAGCACTTCCCCCTTTTCACTATCTGGACCATTTGGACCGGATCCATCATCAATGTCTGGATTAATGACATCGACGTCAACACCTCAAGTATCCTCTGGTGCTACGAACCTCCCATCCACTTTTGGATCCGTACAAAATCCGTTTCGTAGCTCTACCAACTATGATACAGTACCACCTGGCCTATATTCGAGGCTAATTTTGAAGGCACCTGGTGAATTCGGATACTATCCTAGGATTTACTACCCTAAGCCCGAGGGCAGATTCATTCCTGGCATCCCCCGTTCTGAACCACTGGGAAATAGCTTCGTTGAAGACTCCGAGTATCAAATGGCCCTCCTCCACCTTTGCATCCTCGCCGAAACCATTTGCTGGCCCAAACTCTTCAATGTAGCCATAGAAACCTACATCCAAGGAGAATTAGAACTCCGCCGCGACATCCCTCTCGAGGCGGTCGATCTCATCTACACGCGCACGCATACCGAATCCACGCTGCGAAGATTCGTCATGGATAGTATCCGGCGCCTTACCAACGCGGAATCGCACAAAACTTATAGGGAGCTTGCGCAGCACCATGACGAGTTCTTGGAGAACTTGTTGGTAATTACCTCTTTCTTCGTTCCTCAATTTTACTTTACCTGGGCTCCCGAGGGCTATTCCTTTCATCTCTTGCTTTCCACAGAAAATATATACTAACTTGTTGTAGAGGGACTTCAGTATGCAGGTGGAGAATAGAGCGTATTTCTCTCGGGTTTCGAAGGAGAGCTATTTTATTGACGAGGGACCGGTTAGTGGTCATGCACTGAGAAACTAGTTTGCATGGTATGATGAAGGTTGTGCATAAGGGATGCTTATGAACCTGCGTGAGCATGTGTCACACTTGGTCGCATATCGGAATTCGGACTGGAGTTTGGAGGATATACCCCGGCGTTTCTGGGATAGATACCCTCTTGCATTTCCCCCGGATACCCCACATTGGTTTTTAGCGAGAATAATTGCACTGGTTATAGACCCAGATGAATATGTATTGATGTTGCTGGTGTTCTTCGGAGAAACCCCTACCGGTATACCATACTTGTAAACGATAATATAAGTCTGGTCTATCAGCTGAGTCCATATACAAACCTGCTATATCAATTCTGTCATTGTCTCGCAGCAAGTTAGCGACTCTCAACACACGTCTCCAAGTCCTCAACACCTACACATACATCTCTCAATCACCATCCCCCATCTTCCCCAAATCCCTCCTAACCCTCCAAACCATGGCCCCCAACACCCCGCCCCTGACTCCCCTCCAACCTCTCTACCCAAGGCGCGTCCCCCATCCCCTCCCCCATCTGCACATCCTCCCCCAGTTTCCTCCTCTCCTTCTCCAACACCAACGCCTCAGTGTACGCCCAGCCAGGCGTATCAAGCTTCCCGCTCACCAGCACTATCTTCCTGCCACTCTCATTAATCTCCTCAACGATCGTCGCAGGGATTGGCGTGAGGATCTGCAGTCGGCGACGAGGGATATCGATACCGCGTACGAGCGCGAGGCCGATTGTGTGGGAGTGTGTCGGGTCGAGCGTTATGCTGTTCAGGGGGTTGAAGTAAGGTAGGTCTTCGGTTGGGGTGCGGATTAGAAGGGGTGTTTGGAGTGGCTGGGCAGTGGCATCGAAGGGGTGGAGATCTGGGTCTGCAGTGAGGGAGATGAAGTCTTGGTCTATTGTCTGGAGGTTTTTGCCGTCCTGGGTGTGCCAGCCAGGGATCGCGGCGTCGTCGTCGATGGCTACAATTGAGACTAGGGAGCCATTTATAGTGTCTGCGAGGAACTCGGCTGGTGGCTGTTCGCCGTAGCATATTATACCTAGGATTCCGGGGTTTTCTCCCGAGTACCGTATTTCCCAGGGCGGGATTGAGGTTAGTGGTTGTGTATTGAACGTTTCGCCGTTGGATGATGGATCTAGGTGGAGGTAGGACATTGATTGCATGGTCCTTAGATGCGCTGCTGTTCTGGTCGTGTACTCGCTTGCTTGTGATGGTAATGTGATGAGTGGTTTACCTTTCGCTGCTTCTTTGAGACTTGCAGTGACTTCTGGAGGTCCGGCTTGAGACATGTATATGATGTCTGTTGGGCGGATTTTAGTGATTAAGTCAACTAGGATTTCGAGTCCTGTTCCTAAGACCCAACCGGGTGTGTTAATGACGAGGGGACAGTTGGGCCAAGTCGAGAGTAGGTTGCGATAGTGGGCGAGGAGGTCAGAGGCACATGACATGTAGAAAGCTGGATCCATTGAAGGCGTCACGGCGCCAATTGCATGAGAACGAATTGTTCGACTTTTGCCATGTGGTATTGGATGTGTGTATGGTGATCCGAAATTCGGTTCTAGGAGGTGGAGTAGTGATAGGTGTCCAGGTGTTGAGTATTCAGGTTGTCCGGGATCCAGATCTAGCAAAGCTATGCCGTTCGTGTTGGACAGAAGTCTGTTTGTTAATAGTCTTCCAAATGTGGACTTGCCAGACGACTTAGGTCCACAAACGAAGATAGCAGAGACCTTGGTACCTGGTTCCGTCAATTTTGACAGAGCGGCATTCCACTCTGGGGGGGAGATTAGGGGATATAAGAATGCTTTCGGAGGCCCATCCTGCGAGGAGAATAACTGGTCGAAGTTGAGCATATGTTCATTTTGGCTGAGAGTGGATCGTACTATTTGACATGTACTATCACGTTTCGTTCCTAGTCTCGACTCGAACTCTGAGCCTAAAGGCCCTGAGCCATCATTCCAAAGTTTGCCAAATAACGGTGATAGAGATTTCAAATTCCCCAGGCCGCTTTCATACTGATGTAGGCAAACTTCTGCAGCATCAATTTCAGTGGCCATACACCGAATGACTGGTAAAGCATGTGAAGATGGAGCGTAGACTTTGTGTAGTGTTTTTGAGGCTTGTAGAGTGGCACCCAGGAGAGTAATTTGCCCTCTTTTAACAGTGATAGCACATTGGCCAACAAGGACCAAACGCTCCGCCATGTCAGTAAATATCAAACAAAACTTTTGAGGGGTACCTTACTTCACCAGGGGCCAGACTAAGCAGCACAGTACCATCTTTTAGTTCCTTCGCGTTGTTCTTATTTGGCTTGAACGAAGACAAGGGTATTGAAGGCCTCTCGAGAACAACTTCAGGGGATCCGGCACGTGATCCAGTGCTTTATCGAAGTCAGAAATGGAAACAAGATGCCACTTGGCTTCAGAAAGAACATACGAAGATAATGAATTCTGCTCATCCTCTTCCACGACATCAACGGTTAGTACCCTGCTCCCAGTCTCATCGTCCCTGTCTTTCTGGGTCGTCTCATCTTGAGGGACAGGCGTAGTCTTTTTCAAGACGGAGAAGGCTGAACTTGCAGCCCCATCATAGCTGTTTGACTCAGATTTGCTATACTGAGTCGAAGGACCTTGAGCTTTCGATTGCAGAGCTCGTCTCGCAGCAACAGCACTCAGTTCTAGATATAGTTAGCAGGTGGTCTTGATTGTGTACTTGGTTCTTACGTGGAGTTGGTTTCGGGGTTTCTTCGTCGAGTCTTCTTTTCTTCTTGTACGAAGACATAAGGTGACTATTTGTAATGAAGTATGTAGACTTGCCAATCCTGTCTATAAAATCTGAAGGACAAGGCTGGGCTGGGGTAAAAAGTTTCGCCGACAATTTACCGATCTTCCGACGCAGCTTGAAAAAAAGTTATAGGTTCTGGCGGTTCATCGCGCCTTTAAAATTTCCACAACTCGCAACACAATTTTTTTCTCGCATCTCGCAGCCATTTAAACCCGCTTTTGGGAAAGATGCCTTCTTTAAATGCCATGAACAAGGTGGCCAAGGTCAAAAAGGCTGCAGTGCCAAAGAAGCTGGAGAAAATCCCCACGGCCACAAGTGCTGCTTTAAGCTCCGAGTTTGTCGAAGAAAGTGACGAGGAATCCGACGGCAAGCAGTCCGAGAGCGAAGACGAATCGCTACCGGAGAACCCTATAGATGCTTTGCCCAAGTCCAATGGCAAATTGCTCGCCCCGGACGGAAGTGAAAGCTCCAGTGAAAACGAGAGTGAGAGCGAAGGAAGCCAAGAAGAAAGCGGAGACGACGACGAGGAAGAGCCTTCCAAGCAAGATTTACAGCCAGTAAAAGCTGTCAAGTAAGTTAGATGTTACTATCACACGCTACGGCAGCTTATTGAACTACAGGAAACCTTCAAAAGAGCCAGCTTCAAAGACTGCTACTATCCAGCCACCCCCACCATACAAGGCTCCCGCCGGCTTCGAATCCTCCTCTATAGATGGCACATCGCAAGCAGCTACAACGTTCAAGAAGTCGAGTTTGGAGGGAAAGCAAATATGGTACTTTACTGCTCCAGCATCTGTACCCATCTCGTCCGTCAAGAAAATGTCACTATCGGCTGTGGAAGATGGCAAGAAGGTCTGTTCTCACAACAACTATGACTATGGGTTCATAAAGGATATAGCGGAGGACAAGACATATACGAAGATCATGGTTCCAAATAGCTCCGATGATGGCTACCAGACTGGTAAATATCCATAGGCGCACTACTTATCCTGGTACCCGCCGCTGACTTTGTGATAGTTCGGAAGCCAATTGACCAGATTCTTCACCTTCAGCAAATAATTAGGATACCAGGGATGGACGGATCAAGCGCCACCTCTTCAAAAGCAACAGTTCCAGCCAAGAAGCCCGTACGTCCTCAACCCAAAGGCCTAAAGATGCGTTTCCTCCCAATTGGATTCGGCACCGGAAACCCTGGCAAGATTGGCTCAGACTCAAACTCGGTAGATGGGAGCAGCACCGGAAGTGTTTCTGACTCCGACAACGAAGAAGGAGCCTCTAAAGGATTTAAGAAACCCGCATCTATAGCCTCTTCATCTGACGAGGAGTCAGACCAAGAGATGACCGAGGCACCACCCCTCCCCAAACCCAAAGTCTCGAAAGCACCAAGCAGCTCGACTCCACTAAAGAGGAAGCACAGCGAAGGAGGGGGAGAGAAGAAGTCAAAGCACAGTTCGTCGAAACCAGCACCACATATTGACGACAGACAGCTAAAACGACAGAAGACAAAGCAGAACGGCTCGCAGGAAGACAAAGCATCAGCGTCAACTAAGACCGTGACGCCAATCCCGCCCCCCAAATCACTACTCAAGACATCCGACACGCCGAAATCGATCCTCAAGAAGCCAACACAGGGTCCGGCTTCCTCACCTCCGAGGCCCTCAGAATCCACACATTCAAACCTACCTCCCCCTTCTGCCTCAGCACCCCCTGTCTCGAATGGAAGTGAGGCGAAAGTCAAGAAATCCAAGCACAAGCATAGGGATAGGGATAGCAAGTTTCCTACGGCGCCGGGGAAAGAGCTGTCTATCAAGGAGCTCACGAAGGCTACGGATCCAAGTCTGACGAGTGAGGAGCGGAGGAAGAAGATGAAGAAGTTAAAGAGGGAGGAGTCGAGTCAGGAGAGTCAGGAGAAGCGGAAATAAGTGTGATTTGAGATGCGCATATCGTTCGAATTCTTGGATTGCTAGGTGTGGGTTTTGTTAATATTATGGAGTACGAAAATGATACCCTTATGCTCGGAATCCTCTGTTTTGCGTGGCTCTATATATTCCACATAATTCGGCACTTGAGGGAAACTAAAACTGTACTTATCAATGGGCAAAAGAGCGCTGCCCAGGCAAGATGCTCTTGCATTTCTCAATTTACTTGGGTAGTATCCTCTTTCTAATGCGAACCCCGACGCTAATAAGCCGTTGAATGCCCATTGAACTCCATGATATATCTCTAAGACTGCGTTGAAGTAGCCCAAAAATGACTACGGTTGAAGTAGCCAACACGATAATGCGCCGTTAAATCCACGCTTTTCCCCACACACTCCGCCCATCCCGTGACAAAAAGAAACAAACCTCCCCTAATCACTAAACACTAATGAAAAACAATCTATTCTCTCCATCCCTCAACAGGGAGAGGGAACGAGCCAGCCCAAGAAGCAATTTCCTTCTTCATCTCATTGATCTTCTCAACTTCACCACCAGCAACCTTGGCCTTGAAGTCCTTGAGCTTGTTATCGCTCTTGGGAAGCGCGCCCTGCACTTCCTTGCAGATCTTGATGCACTGATCGATGTAGCTGGCTACACGCTTGAAGTGCTCTTCGCCGAAACCGCGGCTGGTCATGGCTGGGGTGCCGATTCGGATACCGCAGGGAGTGAGAGCAGACTTGTCGCCGGGGATAGAGTTCTTGTTGCAAGCGATGTTGACTTGCTCGAGAACGGCCTCGACACGTGCTCCGTCGAGGGCTTGTGCGCGCAGGTCAAGGAGGACCATGTGCGAATCAGTGCCATCAGCAACCAGCTTGTAGCCTAGCTTTTTGAACTCGACCTCGAGCGCCTTGGCGTTCTTGACGACTTGCTCCTGGTATTGCTTAAATTCGGGGGTGGTGGCTTGCTTAAGAGCGACGGCGAGAGCGGTGATAGTATGGTTGTGGGGTCCACCCTGGTGGCCTGGGAAGACGGAGAAATTGATGGGGCCCTCGAGGTCGTAGAGGGTCTCCTTGCCGGACTTAGCATCTGTCTTGCGGACACCCTTGCGGAAGAAGATCATGGCACCACGGGGACCACGGAGGGACTTGTGGGTGGTGGTCGTGACGATATCTGCGTGCTCGAAGGGACTGGGGATAACACCGGCGGCGATGAGACCAGAGATGTGTGCCATGTCAACGACCAAGTATGCGCCTACAAGGTCTGCGATCTTGCGCATGCGGGCATAGTCGATCAGACGGCAGTATGCGGAGGTTCCGGCCACGAGGACCTTTGGTCTGTACATCAAGGCATTCTGCTCCAATTGATCATAGTCGATAATGCCAGTCTCGAGGTTAACTCGGTATGGGAAGGTTTCAAAGTAGGTTGATACAGCAGAAATCCTAAAAATGTGGTTAGCTAAGGTGTTCTAGTTTTAGGGCGGCGGGTTTTGCTTACTTTCGTTGAGCAGTTTGGTAACCGTGGCTCAAATGGCCACCGTGGGGAAGATCAAGGCCCATGAGTCTGTCATGAGGTCTCATGATGGCCTGGTATACCTGCAGATTCGCAGGGCTACCGCTCAAGCACTGGACGTTGACGCCCCATTTCTCGGAGTCAAGGTTGAAGGCCTTGAGAGCACGAGCCTGGCAGGTCAACTCAATTGAGTCGATGTGTTGGTTTCCACCGTAGTATCTAGCACCTGGGTAACCTTCGGAGTACTTGTTTGACATGGGCGATCCCAAAGCATCGAAGACGGCGCGGGAGGTGACGTTTTCGGAGGCAATGAGAATGATGGATTCACGCTGACGCTGGATTTCGAGTTTCTGCAGGCCAATTTAGAAAAGTAGTATGGACAACATGGTGTGCTGTTTACCATGATCTCGGCGATCTCAGGATCAGTATCAAGCAGGGACTTCTCCAGCATCTGCGATGTCGAGTCAGCTGTATCCAAAGCAATCCTCATATTAAACAGAAGCTTACATCCTGGTGGGATTTGGTGAGAGCATAGCCATTGGACGCCATGATTGCTGGTCTCTTGGGGAGTGTTATTGAAGGGTTATGGAGGGTTTCTGGCGAAGGATTGAGAAGTGTGTATATTTCGGGGATGTTATAGAGAGGAAGAAGAGCTCGAAATTTCTTTCGGTGTGTCACTTGGTGGCATGAATCTTTTTGGTTAGCGTGGGAATCGCCTGGATTGCCCCTCAATGCAGGGTTCTTACCCCCGATCCGGAGACCGAAACACTTGCACCATTCTCTCTGTCTCTCGCTCGCTCACTCACTCTCTATTGCTTTTTAAAATCTCAATAATAACTTTGGATTTAGGTTGGCTTTATAAAAGACTCCGCATAAATCTTCAAATATAAGGTAGGTTTCAAAGGACCGGCAATCCTAATTTCATTACATTACTTGAGTCGGACTGCCGATACGGAAGCAGTCTCATCTTTCAAGAATTACACCATTTCTTATGCATGGAATTTTGAAGCTATTCGAAGACGCAGTGGATTCCAATACGTTCAAATCGGCATAAGCAACGTTGGCACTGCAAGTTCAGCCAATGACTCTTGGTAGACGTATCGCATAGGATGCAAGATATGTAGAGTTTTCTGCATACACGATGCTTCTCTTTGCAATGCAATCAACTGCGCCTACTGTACTTCAGTTCTATTTGTCCTCATTTTGTCGATCGCTATGTGGCTGTTCTACTTACCTGCGCCATGCTTGTTTGTTTGCCTGCTTCGACCCTTGACGGTGTTATACTGTCCAGTATACAATCCAGAAGGTGTGATGTACCGCTCTGTCGGGAACGGCTACTCAGCCTTGTTCATATCTTGTTGGTCATCTGTTGGCCAGCGACTGCCTGAAAAACACCAACATGTTGGTGATGCTAGCTCCACGGCTTGACCAGGTTTAATTATGATTGAGATACGAATGAATGAATAGCTGCGTTTCCCCAGAAAACCCAACTGATGTCTCTCTTTCAAGCCAATATCCGGTTCAAGTTGACAGATTCAAATATGCTACTTTCAACTCCTCGACAGATATCTTTGCTCTTTGTCACCCTCGTGCTTTATTGTTCTCACGTCCATTCGGTATGCTTCTATCCCAGCGGTGACCAGACACCTGGTGATATTGCGTGTCAAGATGATTCGGCAGATTCGGCAGATTCGGCAGATTCTGCTTGCTGTCCACAAGGCTACGCATGCATCAATAATGGCATATGTATGCAGACCTCAGTAACTCCCATCGCCCCCGACAGTACGGTCTTTGAATGGATGCGCAGCAGTTGCACCGATTCCACTTGGAGATCGTCTCAGTGTCCCAACTTCTGCCAAAGAGGTCCTCCGTATAATGATGTCCTCAACGGGACGCAATCAATGGGCTCTTGCGACGGCGATGCGTTGTCGACGAGCGGTTACTACTGTGTCGACTCCGTTGCCTCCAACTGCACAACGAAGGAAAATGTCATCTTGCCTGATCGTAAGCGTAAACCATTGCAATGCCGATTCTTTAAATAGCTCGCTGAGGCTGATTTCAAACATATGCAGAGGATCCTGTGGTTCTTACGACCGCCGGTTGGAAACCTGAAACAACAACAATCACCAGAATCACCACGCACCTTACATCCTCCATCACGACAATCCTACCAGCTACGAAATCATCAAATACATCTACCATTACGACAAGTTCTCCCTCGAGCGTTTCCCCAGCGGTTCGCCAAAGTAGTTCATCCCCGCCCGCAACAATAATAGCATCACACTCGAGCTCAAGCGCGCATACAATTGGCCTAGGCGCGGGCCTCGGGGTACCTTTAGGTCTTTGTTTATTTGCTGGCATCGGATGGATTCTTTTCCGAAGACGTCGAATGGGTGTAGAAAGGCGCCAGGTCAACAGAGCGTCAGAACTTCCGGTCGAAGAACCTGTTCACGAAGCAAGTGGACCCCCTCAACAAAAGCATTGGCACCGTCACGAACTATCGGGAGAGTCTTGGGCTCCTTGTGAAATGCCAGTTGACCCATAAATGATATCATTTTTTCGTCAAAATAATCCTCATAATTCTTACAAATAATAGATAATATCAAAGCCTTTAGGTCTCTTGAGGCGTGCTGTTGTGTACTAACAGTTGTCGAGTAAGTCATCGTCCAGCTCCTCGAGACCAAGGCAAGCCTCAGGGTCTCTATGGCCTAGGAGACCAAATATCGATTCATACAAAAATTCATCCGTAACTTCAAAGGCTTCGGGCGTCAAGTCGATTCAGGCTGGGCCCGAACTTCAAAAAGAGGCAGCCGACTTGAGCATCCAAAGCTCCATCACTTGCTTCTTGCTTCTAGGCACTCGATGCCCTGCCTTGTCATTAGCTCTGTCAAAATTTGGGACTGATGCAAATACCTTCCCAGGGCCGGACTCGTATCTTGCCCCGCGTACGGAGTATCAAATACCCACATGTTCAACCACATACCCGGAACCAACTCCCCAAATACCGCGCCTTCGTCTCTCGAAAGTAAATCCTCCTCGTGTTCACCCGAAATCCAAATACCTCTCCAAACCTCTAGTCTCATCCTTCAGCTCCAAAGTGCATTATAATCGAATACAATAAGCCACCGAAGTGGCTTATTTATTAAGAGAGATAACCTGTACTCTCTGCATTCGTTCTACGAATGAAAAACAGAAGCCTTCACGCGTCGTATTGCTTTCTCGCCGGTTGCAATTGCATATTTCAGCACCTGGAATCCACGCTCTCCCTGGCATCCGGCAGTTTCCCTACCGCCAAAGGAATCACCGCACCGATACCCCAGGCAATTCTCCCTTCACATGCACATCTGATTTCGATTGGTATTCATATTGGGAACCCCCCTTCCCATTCCCCAGCCCCATCGGATAAAGATTCGGCAAGCGCCGCGAAGACGTCGACAGGTAAAGATATAAAAAGATGGCGCAGCAGATAATGGTGCCTAGGACCCAGGTGGTCATCAGCGCGCCAAACAGCCTTCTGGGCAGCTTCTTGAGACGAGGGTCAAGTTGCATTTTTGATGTGAATAATAATGTTTATTAGAGATGGACACGCGTTACAGAGGGAGTACGTGGATATTTTTGTTTAGGTACACGGTCACGGTACCGTACCAGCGGGGCACGGCAGGCATGGAAGCTGTGCCGATATTACGTGGGGGGGCTGCGTTGCATGAAACATGGCTGAGAACATGGATGCTGATTCGACGCATCGCCAAAATTGTTGAGATGGTAGTTTCAGCCTCGTCGCGTAGTAGGGCAGACCCAGTAGATCGGATTCGGTAAGAGATAGGGGTTGGATTTTCGGTTGCTGTGTCGTTGTTGGGTTCTGGGAAGGGAGCGATTCAATCATATCTTTAATCTTGATCCTTATAACAGCTTTGCAGAACAGAAATGATACCTTTGGAATATTCCGAAAGTTGTCATGAAGGGTAGGCATGGATTCGGTGTTATTTTAAAAGTCTGTTGTTCAAGCGGTTAACTAAAAGATCGCTCCATCACTTCCCTGGTAAACAAAATTTTCGCTTGTATAAATCATTTTTGTCAGCACGTTATTCAGCCTGTGTTTCCAAGCCTTGTCTACACACATGTCATCTGCTCACTTGACCCGGTTTTGCTGCGCTGAAGTCAGAGCAGTGTTGAAGCTTGAGTAAGGGGAGAAACAGAAGGCAGCCCGTAAACAACACATCAACATCTTGTTCATTTGTTACCCTGCTTCGAACCTATGATATACATCTTAGCCGTCGATATATTTACAAGTTTTTGTTATTCTAGGTCTGGAGGGGATAATTCGGCAGATCTATGCTGAAGAACTGCTCAAGTGGAGGAGTAATGCTGCGTTACCTAGCGGTTTTAACGATCAGAATATGATGGTAATCAAGACGATAGAGACAAAACGCAGAAACTATATCCCCTTGTCAATGAGACACACACTAGAAAGTAGAGACATGACTGCGCGTTGAGAAATAGGTATTTAAATGCAGCAGTACGTGCAATAGATCAATTAGATCTGAAATTTGTCAAGTACATAAAGTTCCAATCTAAATGTTAAAAGGTCGTAACCTACAAACGATTAGTGGGGTCAATATTGGACTTGTTGTCTTTCATTCGCGGTCTTCGCCAGAACGCGTCTAACCTGGGTCGCGCCTGCTTCTCCTGGACAACAGCTGTCTCAGTTCCTCGAAATTCTGCTCCAAAACCTCCAAACTACTCCGTACACCTTCAAACCAAACCCTTCATCAATACCATGGCATCTTACTATGGGTAACTCTGAATCCAAACAAGCTCGGCGCAAAGCTACCCAACAACGGCTGCTTGAACGACGCAAAGATATCGAAGGCCAACACAAAGCCTTCGTTAGAGCTCGTCGTCACCGTTCGGAACACTCCCGTCACTACCAAGAAGCTTTGCTACGCCACGAACCTCCCGGCCATCACCCTCCATTCCCTCATCACCACGAGTGGCCCGGTTGTTGGAGTCACCACCAGCCTCTCGATAACTGTCCACAAAAGAGGAGAGAGCGGGCGGAGGAGGCCAGGCTGCAGGAAGCTTTTGAACGAGATGCGAAATCTCGGCGGGATAGCCAACGACGAATGATGATGCAACAGCAAATAGCAATGCATCAGAGATGATTTGAGCAGTATACGCAAACTCGCCAACCTAGCAACCATTCCTACCATTCCTACCACTCTGTCACTATGGGCAATTATCTTTCCAAACAATCTCAGCGCCAAGCTTCCTACAACAATAGAGCTCCTAATCAATATTGCTATCCCCACCGCGACTCCCAGGATCCCCAACCGGGAGATTCTTCTGACTACAACGAGGCTCTCCAGCACCATGAGTCACTCGCTAGCCACCCATCATTTCCACATCACCACGATTACCCCGAGGGCCAATGCCTCCATCGTCCTATCTATGATTGTCCTGCAAAGCAGAAGGACTGGTGGTGGAAGCCAATAGGCTAAGTGGGACAAGAGAAACAAGGAAGCAATAGAAGGCCAACAGGCTAAGAATGTTAACACTTCACTCAATACAACGTTGTTTGTGATGATGGCTTCGAATAAGTAATCAGTGCAAAAGCTGGAGGCTCTTCAGCGACTGTGTATACCAGCCACCACGCCTGCTGTTCAAGCAAGCGTTCAGGTCCGCAAGATTGTGATGGTCTGTGTCTCAGGACCCTTGATATGAAGATATTTACCCTTGCACAAGACTGCACATGAGGGTCTGAGCATGAGAAATACCGGAGAGAGAGTTTTGAGTGCGATATCCCATGTTGCTTTCCAATCCGGGGATTGGGATTACATCTGCAATTTGCGTATTCGTGGGACAAATGAAGACTGTGTTCGAATGCAACAACCACCTTGGGAAGAAGTTGGAATCTGCATGGTCATCAAGTTTAGGACTGGCTTGCACAGCTAAAGGCAAGCCCCGCAACATCAGCTGGGAGATTTATACTAATTTGGAAACTCAGATTGGATGAATATGAAGTCCTGCGTGGCCAGATCTGACAGACGGACGAGAGCATGATGCAAAGTTAGTTGTTTTTCCTCTGAACAGTTTGTACCTAAGAACAAAAACAAGCATGAACAATAATAATCAGCTTTACGCGTCTCAAGTGAATAAACATCCATCGACACTTCTGAACATAACCAGTGTATTAATGCCGGCCGAGAATGATCTACTTAAAGAGGGGAGTCGTTTTATTTGTACAACTACTTTTGCAAACCTCACAACATCGTACCCCAAACGAAACCGCCGGACGAGCAACAGCGTACAATAGCCTTCCATAAAAATCGCCTCCCGGATCATCACACGTCCAGAATCTCCCTTCTCACACCACTTGACTCAGCACCAAAGCCACAGAGGAACTAATAAGCAACAGCGGAGGAAGATATATGCCCTGCCTCGCATAACTCAAGCCAGCCGTCGACGTTATGGCCACGATGACACCGAGGATGCTTTTATCAATCGATGTCTGCAAGCCGTGTTCGGCCCACTTCCAGCTGAGGAGGCCTGTGAGTTGGTATCGTGTTAGTTAGCTACGGAGACGAATGTCATGTATTGTGGTCTATTGTGAGGTGATGTACTGGGACACGTAATGTAATACAACGTACTATTAACAACCAAATACCCCGAAAGCTGCAACCATATATTCTTCACCATAGACCTGGTATCCGCTCTCTTGATCGGCGATACCTGCTGGAATATCTCGTTGATGCCGAATACGGCGTGACCGAGCGCCCCAGTGAGGAATATCCCGGATGCGGTTTTGAGGAGGATTTGGGAGGCCATTGTGTAGTGAGTGCAGGAGGGGATGTGGAGTAAGGTTTAATTTAGGGGGGATTTGAGGATGGAGAGTTTAGGATGAGGTGTTGGAGAGAAGTTGTGTTGATTGATTGCTTGATTGAAGTTGGAGAATTGGAAGGGTAGGTATGTACAATGCCAGGTGGATATAACTCCTGTCTTGTTATTATACTGTACTTGTATTTCGGATCATACCGGTAGTATGTAGAGGTATTCGTGGGTAACGGCCGTAACATGAGGCTTAGCGTCTCGGGGCGGGGCCAGCGGGAAAAGAAGGGTTCAATTTTTAATTGCCTGGTAAGGAGTGCTGGGCCATGTATTTACTCTTGATATTGATATTGTGAGAAAGGTAGGTAGGTATGGATGGACACCGATTTGTTCAAGGAAAAGTATGGTGGGAATGGGGTAGCTACTGTAGCTGATGCTAAGAATTGTACCTCCATATTTTAAGCGAAGAGTTAAGAAGGGGGTGGGGGTGGGGGTGGGGCGGATTGATCGTATTTCGAAGGGAGGTATTGACGTCTCAAGCAGTAGAATACTGCAAGATAGAAGTACATCATCGCGGATAGTGTTTTTTTGGGTTGGCAGTTGGCGGTTCGGCTGTTACACTAATATTTTGATCCAACTAACCCTAGGATCTTGACGCCCTTCATCTCTACGAAGTACGTACGGGACTCTATAAAAACATGACTCTGTTCTAACAGGTCAAAGAGAAGCAAAAGCAAAGGGACGTGAAGTCGGTCCCGATTCTGTCATATTCTGTATTTAGAGCACAAGATTGGTTGGATTTAAAAGAAGCCGTGAGGATCGGGGTATTCATTAAAGTGTAAATCGGAGTAGTCGGTTCCAGGGTCATTAATAAAGTTTTGGGAAGGAGAGATGGACTGTTAGCTCTTTGATGAAAACTGGTGTAAAAGATAGTTGGGCTTTATCTGGCGGAGGAGGTGAAGGTGGTGTCTGGTGTTCTACCACTGGAGCAGTTGGAAGGGAGAGTTAATAGATTGTCTAGCTTTGGTGCTCTTTCGTGGAGACAGATGAAGCAGCGGGTAGAGGGACACAGGTGAAATATGGCTGTGACACCGAGAGCTGCATCATCTATGCGCTCCTTTGCAACCAATCGTTCTTCCTTTTGACTCGGATCCCCTCGCGTCAGGCTTCCTGTTTCGCGACTGCCTTCAGGCCGCCTGCAATAGCGCTTGGGAGGCATTTTGTGTGAAGTTTGAAGAAAATTTTAATTGGAGAGGATACTTTCTATCTCGACATATTTCCCTCTTTGCGCGATCGCGCCTTCCTTGCCACTTTTCGTGCTTCCTGAAGATTAAACCCACCTCTATCTCTCCCATTTGTTGTGATCCTCGACTTAATGCTTCCACTGCCTGCGATTTGTAAACGGGAGACGGGACGAGTGGGTTGTTGCTGAGGAGATTACGTGAGGTTATGGGAGTTCCTCTATTTTCTTCAGGTTCGCTTGATTTTTGAAAGTCTCGAATTCTGGAATAGTAAATGCTTCTTTTCTGCTTTATACGCGTATCTGTTAAGCTAGAAGTCGTTGCTGTTTGCTGGGGAGTTTTGTACTCGATGATTGGGTTCTAAACTGGGGGCGACTCGAAATAGGTGGGTTATATTAGGATTTTGACAATTGCTGGGACGCTGGCTTGGGAGCGCTGTGCGCGCGGAGGCTTTCAGATGTGTCCCACGTGGATTCGATACTTTTTTCGCTTCCCCTTAGCCCTCTGGCTTGGTGTTGTAGGGAAAAATATCCGTTAAAACCATATCTGGTGGTGGCTGGTCAGAGAGAGAGAGAGAAAGAGAGAGAGTGGGGAGAAGATAGTAGAGTTCTTTGGTTCGTAGTAGAAGAAAACATAAAGGCAAAAGAGAGAGAGAATCTATTTTAAGGAGAAGAAGGACTTCTTTTTATAGAAGTTTTGAAGAACTAGTTACACACTAAAAGTGTGCAAATATTCTTGGTTTGTCTTTTACGCAAATGATACGTAAACTGTAGACTAAGCAGCTGTCCTAGGGAAGGAAAAGAAATAGATATGACGTCGCATCGAAACGATTCCTTGGGTGAGTGAGAGCTTTGCCGTCGAAATCGGTCATTACCGCTTCCAAGGATGCAAATTTGAAATGTGGCGAGACTGGAGAATCCGAGGCTACCTTCGAGAGCCATACAGCAACCGTTCGCTCAGCAGCTCATCACGGTAACCTCGTGGTCATCTGCGAGCTACGATCGTGATGCGAAGGTTTGGAGCTTGCCAAAGAATGCTCGCATGTTCTTAAAGGACACGCGCAACAACTCTATTCTGTTGCTTTTGATGGCCGGAAATTTGTGATGGGAAGCTTAGACACGACAGCAAGAGTTTGGGATACAGTAGTTCTGGGACCTGGGTACGTACTTACATGAAGTCCCTCATGTCATCGCAGCCCATCTGGGTATACAGAACGTGGTCGGATGTTCTCGAAAGGTATGAAAGAGTTTTTTCCCTGGCTGAACTCCTTCTCCTTCCGTCTAGTCTTGACTGGAGGTGCCAAAGGAGGTTTACGTCGCTGATCTCTAAACTTACAAGAAGATTTAAACCATAAAAGCGCACGCTACCAACAGAATCGCCACGATGAAGTATTCTGGGTTGAAAATTCTCGCCGGAGGTTCCGCCAACGAGAATCCCATCCTCGAGGGATTTGGAGAGCGGGTCTTTGCTGAGGGAAATCGCGAGCTCGGACGCAGTTTGTTGGGAATTTGTAGGAGAAAGAATCATGGCATTGTTCTCTATGAATAATAATGAGGTCTATTTTAGAGTTCAGTACGAGTACTCGTATTGTGAATAGCCTACCTCTCAGACAGAGCCAGCTAACGAAACTTTACGTGGATGTGGATGTGGAAATTTCCGCGAATCCTCTCAATTTCAATAGTTTCCCCTTTCCCATCGGCCTTACCGCCAATCATGAATAGGATCGCCTGGGAATGTTGGCATTGGAATCTGACGTTGGTTGCCTTCGTAAGTTTGGACTTTCCGAGTATGCTGATGCAGAGCGAGCATGAGACCAACTTTAGAGTATGGAGGAGGTAGTTCTTACAAATTACAGAACAGTAGTGCATACTGTACTTAGGTAATTATGGGCTATTTTTGGACATATTTGAGCGTGAATCGGAATGCGGAGCCCCATCCCCATCCCCATCTCACCCTTTCGACCTACGGAGTACAGTACGGAGCATCAGTGTACAAATCCGAATCCAAGCCAAGCCACAACTCGCATTGCGCAGCGACGGCGACCATCCCTTCCCATCAATACCGGTATTTTCTGCGCCTTACTCAGCCAGCCTCGCTGCCCGCTTGATTCAGGTACATCAATACGTTGATTGCTGGATCCGCGACTCGCGATCCGAAGTCGTCAATTATTGGAGTGCTGCCTTCTGGAAGACTGGAAGTTGGAGAGGGATCTTGAGCCTATTGATCCTTTGCGGCCAGCATACCGAGTAAAGACGGATGCAGCAGTAACGTGTCACGGCATGGTCTACCCCAGAACGCATTATTTTGATAGGTAAATTTGGGTAAATCTACTGTACTCCGTAGTACCGGCATGGCATCTGCTTTGGGTGCTGTTGGTGCAAAGCATCGCTGCTTCGGCAGCAAAAGATGCGACGATACCGCATGTGTGGAAGTGTTCTAACTTCTCACAGTAGTACAGTAAGAAACTAGGTAAAAGCCCACCAACGAAGAAATAACGTTAGAAGTGCGACTATATACTCCTAAAACTCGCATACCTTACTATACACAGTACAGTGCACGCCAAATAACAAAAGCCCGTGCTTGCAATCTCTTCTGCGCCGTCGCGCGCGCATGGACTTGCTCCGAAGTGAAGCAAACATCATGAGTTTGCGGGTTTGCACAGCCATCAGGATGTCAATCCTTCGCCGTCTCCATAGCCTCGCTATGCTCATCCAACCATGATACAGTTACCACATCCGTAGTGTTCCAACAGCCTGGGGTCAGGGCGAAGCGCAGTACAGTCGAGCAAACTGTCCAGTCGGAGTCGTTTCACTACAGTACCGTACTTGCTTCTTATTGCGGCATAAACATAAACCTCCTTCCTACCTAAGCTCTTCAATAATCTTTCTCGCCCCCTTCTTACCGATACGCTTTCTATACTATCGATGCGGCTCAAAAACTCCCAAGTTGTCTCTGATCAAACAATTGCATCACTCGTAACAACTTCAACGGCCATATGCTCCACCATGGCCAACATGGAACATCCTCCTCGGACGTCTTCTAGGTGGCCCACACCTGGAATTCATATGAATCTCGAGTTTGGAGTTTCTTTTGCCCATAACGATCCACCACATACCGCTTCAATGAAGTACACGTCAAAAAACATGCAAGAAAGGGTATTTTATCAACAACAAGAAAAATCCAGGCAACAAAAACCCCAGCGCCTGATGCCAGGGACCACGCAAGAAAGGACGAGTCAACAGCAGGAGGGACATTCCAAGCAAAACCCCCATCGCCTGATGCCGGGGAACATGCAAGAAAGGACGTATCATCAACAGCAGGACAGACTTTCCAAGCAACAAAACCCCCAGCGCCCGGTGCCAGAGAACACGCAAGAAAGGGCGTATCAACAGCAGGAGGGACATGCCAGGCAACAAACCCCTCAACGCCTGGTGGCGGGGAACACGCAAGAAAGGTTGTATCAACAGCATGAGGGGCTTTATTACAGGCAACATAATTCCCAGCGTTTAGTGCCGGGGAACACGCAAGAAAGGTTATACCAGCAGCATGAGGGGCTTTACAGGCATAATACCCAGCGCCTGGTGCCGGGGAACACGCAAGGAAGGATGTATCAGCAGCAGGAGGGACTTTCCAGACAACAAAACACCCAGCGCTTGATGCCGGGGAGCACCCACGGACGTCCTCGCCCACCACAACGACACCGAAGCTTGGAGGTCATGCCGACATATGGACACGACAGAGGGAGCTCAGCTCCACCGACTTTACAGCCAGTGAGCCCCGTCAGCCCCATGAGTCCGATCGCTCCGCTGCAGCATACTTCAAGTATGCCAATAGAAGGGAGGGACAGACCCCTTCCTGCTACACCATCCCATTTCCGTCTCGGTGAAGATGGTTTACCATGGTCCACAGAACCATTTTATCGGTGTGAAGAGCCAGTGGTTGGTAGTCCTATTAGACCTGCCATGGTTGAGATCGAACTGGAGGGACGACGCATCGAAGATCCTCAACGTGTTAGGGAGTTGGAGGAGTTACATCAGGCAATGATGACGGTGGATAGTTTGGATCATGACGGATGGGTTGGAGATATTCCTGCTTCTAGAAGACCAAGTACTCTCGGGTGGGCTATCAGTACCAACCCAGCCGAAGATGATTTCTCTCAAGATAACCTCGAACCCCCACCTCCACCATATGTTGTCAGTCAATGGGAGTCGACATTTGGAGGGCCGCGTATAAGGCCACGAAGTGCCTTTTCATGAGATCCATGACCGCGATGACTCTTGAAATACAATATTATCACTTGTGGAACTCACGGGCGAAGAAAGACAGAAAGTCGGAAGTACGGAATAGAATCAAGGGCTCAGGGAGACTACAAAGGGGTTGTCTATCCTGTTGACAGGTTCCGTTACGAATCAAGGGCAAAATCACAAGGGTTCCTCACCATCAGCTATATGCTATGGTTACAGCGGACCATACATTTGCATATACAGTGGAAAGGGTTGGATTGGATTATTAGCACTGCATTGAAGTAGGCAATAAGCTCAGGCTTTCTGGAAGAGAAATCTCGAACCACGTCAGTCACAAAAAGAGTGCATATGGGAGGTTTATCAGGCTTTCACTCTCAAGTCAAATGAAAATAATATATGGACCAATTGCATATGGATTTCCGTCTACATGCTTACAGAATAACGTTCACCATTTCCAAATGTTACCTACGAATTCACTTCAATGTTATCATCCTCTTATCAGTTGCGTCTTTCTCCTGCAACAGGTATACGTAGTACTGTATCAGACCGACTATTGCGGCTTTAATGCTCGAGTAGAGTAGGAGCTTAAGGATGTCAATCCCGGTATACTGACCACGCACAAACTCCCGATAACCTCCCCCCTAACTCCTCTAGTGTTTTACAGCCTTCCCCAAAAATGCCTACCCATTGTAAACTTTTAAACTATTCATTATGGTTCCTCGTAAATTACTAGATGTAAAATGTGGCACTTATAATGTCCCACCCCACTAGGGAACATCTTAAAATAGCAATGATGCTTTTCCTATCCACCCCCACCTCAACTCTATGTGAAGACGGCCGTAAAACACTACAGTAGGACTTAAACTATACTTCTCTTTCGAAACGAAACCAGCCTCTTACTCCATCCATACCATACTCCGAACATAAAACTCTAAACGAAACTTCTCCGTAAAGCCGCGGATCGGATGAAACCCAGCCTGCGGTTTATGTTTATCTTCCAACTTGTACTGTGACACCGAACGGCTGTGGCGTTTCTCTCGTTCCAATGGAAGACCCTGTCCTGTGCTGTCCTGTCCCTGTCCTACTATAAATTGATCTGCGCGGGGCTGAGCCCACATGCTGGGTCGCACTGCTAGCACAGCCTCAAAATTTCGGATCACAGTATGCTTGTCCTTGTGAAACTCTTCCATTTTGATGGAGTATGGATGTTCTCAAAAAATTGAACGTTACTTTGAATGTTTGTCACATGTGCAAATGATTTGGGTCGCGGGGGGAGAGAGAGAGAGTATGGTGTATTATCCGGTGCGCAGTATTAATTCATGTTCGCTGTGAATATGGCCAAACGACAGAAAGAGAGAGGGAAGAAAGCAAGTGAGAGCACGAAAAGAAAAGAAGAATGGTAAGCAAGTACTGTATACAATAGTGAGTGAGTTAATCGTGGTTTCTTGACTTGTTAAATTGTGTTGCGTCGTCATTTGGGCTTGAGTTGGTGATGAGTGAGGTATCCATATCCACGCCCTGCTCTCTCGGTCTGTTGGTCAGAGTTATTCAGTCATATCAACATCTTTTGTCGTTTCTCTATCTCGAGCTCTTCACCTACCATAGATTATTTAGATAGTTACCCTGCGATCACCTTTTCCATTTGCAGTTCCATACCAGTCTTTTGCTTTTTGCGGTGATCTGCCTGTACTCAACTATTCGAGTTGCTCGACTATCTATTCTATATACGATTTATTTAAAGCTTAAAGGGAGGATATCAAGTTCCACAGTGTGTTGAAATTCTTCTTGACTCATCAGTCCAAATCCAAATCCAGACCAGCAAATTTTTACAGAAGCTCCCGCCACTATTTCTTACTTTCACCAAACGCACTTCCTGCACTCCACGATATGAAATATCAAAAAATTCTCATCACTTCAAGAAAAGTTTCCCAATCTACCCAAGTACATCTGACTCTCTACCACTCGGATCGTCACCTCTACAATCGATATGGACTTGTTTGACGAAGTCGAGAATCTGGCAGTTACAGCCGCATACAACGAGCCCGACGACGACAATGACAACTACGATCCTTCCCAAGGCACAATCAAAATGTTCCAAGAGCGCTTTGGCTACACGTACGACCAAGCTGCAGAACTTGTCGGAATCACCCAGAACATCAAGAAGGCTGCGACAACCCAACACGCAATTCTATCGCCAGCACAAGCACGCACCATCTACGCGCTCAAACTCGACGGCCCAATCTCCACTCCACACAAGGTCCAGAGCGCTGCGAATCTCCCCATGGTGCCAGAGTCTTACCATGGGAGCAGCGAGGGCGGAGGTGCTGCGTTCTGCAAAGTGGACGGTCGCGCCAGGATGGCCATCGAGGAATGGCTTTCCACACAGGAGGACACTGCTTTCAGACCCTTGTTTGTACCTGAAGGGCGAGCATACAAGGAGCTATGCCCCGATTCGCTTTATCCCACACTCGGCATAGACACAACACTCCCACAACACCGGCCGCAGAGTCTACATCTGCTCGAACAAGCGCCCTCCTTCGGCCGAACATGCACCCAATTCCCAGTCTGGTATTTCTTCTACGGCACGCTGGCCGATGTTCCGAAACTCCGCAGTCTGCTTTCTCTCCCCGAAGACGAGATGCCGGTCTTGCGCGAAGCGAGTGTGATGGGAGCGAGGATGAAGAGTTGGGGGCTGGGCAAATATAATGCTCTTGTCGATGGGCCGGAAAGCAGCTGTGTCAAAGGATCGGCATACCAAGGTGAGCTTATTCTCATACAAAAAGCAATCTTCCTCCATGGGAGTCTCGGGAGCTTGCATATCTCCTATAGTGTTTTACTGCCTGCCTAATGTGCCAGGTGGCGTGAGACATTCAAAGTCAATAACGCCTAAAACACTATAGGAGATATAGGCTCCTCAGCTTCATCTCAAAACTCGGCTTTTTACTATGCTAATACGTCGGTTTAGTCATGTCAGAGGAGCACGAAGATGCGCTCAGGAAGTACGAGACGAGCGCGTATGAGGTTGTGCGGTGTTTGATCCAGATGGATGGCACTGTTGTTCAGGGGTGTACGTTTAGATTTGCGGGTGAAGCGGATTGATCGATGGCTGGAGGATACTTGTTTATTAGTGGCTTCCCAAAACCCGAGTAGTATTCAACTCTAGAAATATACTGCTCCATCTTGATCTAGAGAAAGTCACGAGGTGGCCGGTCTCGACTCTGTGGCGATATGTACATCTATTGCAGGTTTTAACTCCTCTAGTGTTTTACTTTCACGGCCTTCTCTAGGTACACAAATTCGCCGCTACTTAACGAACCCTCGCTGTAGATATGAAAACGCAGCAGAGATGTATAATGTGCTAGGCGGCGTGGAATATCAAAGTTAATAATGATAATAGTAACTCGTGAGTTTCGCTTTCCTCTATCTAGTATACTATAATAGTAGTAAGTATTTAACGCCGAGGGGTTTGCCCTAATAGGGCTCCTAACCCTCTCAGGGGGTATCATGGCGTGCAAAGCTAGGATTTTAAAAATAAAGTCCTCTATATAAGAAGCCCAACACTAAAGGGGAAAAGAGCCTCTCTCCCAAGAAGTCCCGGGTCCACAATCCCACGGTGTGTGAATACTAATATATATCCCTAATATAAAGGCGTAACAAAAATCCCTTAAATCCGTATAAAACGGCAGTAAAAAGCGTCCTCATTCCTGCCGCTATATGAGAAGTCCTTCACTGCTAGTCGATCCGGGGATATACGTAAAAGGAGTTAGATATATAACATAGCATCCTCCATCTTCCCTCTTCCCTCTCCTGCCAAATGCTCTAATACCACTCCTTAGATAGTCGTATATAATATACTCGAAACGGGTTCGCAGATCGTTACTCCGTATAAGGGTCGTCTATAAGGGATAACCTCACCTCTTATATGCTAAACGCGCCATCGTAACTCCAATTTGGCTCTAGGATAATGTTGCGAAATAGCGTAGGGGCAACAAGGTCACTATGCCACTTAATGCTCAGGATATGTATACGAGTATGCTTATCCACAGGTTCGTGGGGACGCCGTGTACAGGTGTTGAGTCTCTGGCGGGAGCATAGGGATTTTCGTAGAGAAAGCTGCTCGTGAAAGACTATACAGCAGGAGGTAACAGCGAGATACTTCATTAACTACATTATATCTTAGGTAGCACTCCAGGGCGAAGATGATGGATTTGGGCGTGAGTGATGCGGAGTTGGGTAATGAAAATTATGCAAGAGAGGCTGAGTATCAGAACTCCCACGCGAATAGCTGGTTTGCGTATTAAGTCAGCTGTATTATCATTCAATTCAGATATCTCCATCAAATCCCCCCTCATCCGTCTCCCCAAAACCCGCACCCTTCACGAACCCCAAAACTCAACCTCCGGCCACCCCTCACTCGGCCCATCCAACACAACCTCCCTCTCCCCCACCAAACACCTATCAAACCACGCCCCCTCAAACTCCCCCACAACCTCCAACATCGTCTTGCCCGCAATCGTCCCCAGCGTCTCCGCAGCCCCCGGCACAACCCCCCCCGCAGCCACAATCTCATCATACAGGAACGGAAAATCAGTATACGTGGCGTGCAAACTCCCCTTGACACCAACCTCCAGCTTCGCCCCCGTGCTATTCCCCACAAACCACACCCACGAATCGTCATTACTCTGGTTATGCACCGCCGACGACATTATGAAGAACGGCCGCGCGACACCCGTGCCCACCACGTCGCCCCAAAACGTCCCGTCCATGTTACTCCCGCACGCGAACC
>QGMG01000228.1:0-41341 GCA_007825325.1 Lachnellula cervina | reverse complement strand
TATCAGAGGGGTTCTGCGGGGCAGGCGGCGCAGGAGCCGCAGGTCTGGCTGGATTTGCATCGGGAGATGAAGGGGTTGTTGCAGGATGCGAGGATGTTCTTGGGACGTAGGGATGGTGCGACGACGGCGCATGCACAGTATGAGGCGGGGGCTAATGCGAAGAGGTGCTTGGTTAAGGCGGGGGGGTTGCTGGGGAATTTGGAGGAGGGGTTGAAGATTATGGGTGAGGGGGAGAAGAGGGGACAGGGGGGGAAGATTGGTCAGGGGGAGTTGAGGAGGAGGAAGGATTTACTTGGGAGTGCGAGGGTTGAGAGGGACGGGTTGGAGAAGTTGGCTGTTAGTCTTGCGGCTAAGAGTCAGAAAGCTGCGAGTGGGAGTGCTGCTGCTACGCAGCAGGATAAGAACGCCTTGTTTGGTCCAGGTGTCTCAAAGCCTGGGGGCAGAGTACTTGGTGTGCCAGTTCCAGAGACGGCTAAGACGAAGGAATTGGACAATAACGGTGTGGTGCAGTTGCAGAAACAGATGATGCAAGACCAGGATCAAGATGTGGAGGAGCTGGCTAAGATCGTGAGGAGGCAGAAGGAGATGGGCTACGCTATTCACGGCGAGCTCGAGGAGCAGAATGAGATGCTCAGGAGGATGGATGAGGATGTGGATAGGGTACAAGGGAAGCTGGCTGTGGCCAAGAAGAGGGTGGCAAAGATTTCGTAGGTCTTTTTGCTTGGTCTTGGTCTGTATTGTGAATTTGCATTTTATACGAGCATCAGCGTGGCGTTTGAGCATTCTTCGGCAAGATAGCTGCTTTGTACTTTAATGGCTAGACGTAATATGAGAGGGACATAATAATTTGGACCAGGAGTGCATAGTTGCATCTCGTTCTTCAGGATAAGGCAAAGCAAGTATGGTATCTATCAGGGGAAGGTATATAATCTTTCAGGCAGTGCAAACCATTGATCTCGTCTGTTGGTATTTATACTACTTTACAATTTTCAGACCTACTGGGAACCATTTATTCTGTATTTCGGGTACCAGCCTCCGTAAATTTTAGTACATTGAAAGGGCAACGTGAACAATTCGTCTCAGTGTGCGAGCATGCTCCCGTCATCAAGTGTATCTATCTACTGGCCCATATGCCGAGATCTCTATCTCACGAGAGACCGAGACAATGAAGGAGCCATAAGACTACACTTCTTTGCATGAAACTTGGTTGCTTCGTGAACAAGGTCCATCGCGGCTATAGCTCATTTCTCCTAGGGAGACGGTCTATAGTCTAGAACACTCGTGCCCTGTTGCTTTGACTAGCCCTATGTCCCCAACCTGGTATTTCTTTTCCGTATTTGAATACTCGCTTTAATCTAGGGCTTATAGGTACAGCATAATCATTGTCAATCACGGGGGGCAAACGTAAAAAGCTCGTGATTGGCTTTGCAGGGTATAGAATCGTACTTGTCCCTGTGAACACCAGTCCCGTTTCTAGTCTACATGGTAGACGTCGACTATTATCATTTGTGTCAATTCAAAGGGAGATAGAAGCGGTGAGATGTTGTTTGCCAGCCTCTACTGGCTGGCTACCTACAGGCGGATGGTTGCATATGCAAGGGAGCACATCAGACGGATTCGTGTAACCTGGGAGGAATTCCTATAAAGGCCTTTAAGAGATGTCGAGAGGTCTGAAAGTAGTTTTCTCTCTTTCTTTGGTCGCCTATTCTATGAGTCTTGGTCTTTCAGAGGGTCTAGAGGCTCCAAGTGAGGAAAGCGTATTTTCAGCCTTTGGAAGAATAAGAGATCATGCGGATATTCAACACGAGTAAGTCATGCTTGGTTCCAAGATCTTAGTGCTATAGTTTTAACACTCTCAAGCCCTCACAAATTTTGAATGATTCATTTGTGGTGGTGAATGTTCCCGCGACAGTCATCGATCGTACGATCGTACCTTCTCTGTTGGGAATTGAATCGATCCTGCCATGAAATCACAATAGCACTACTACTGTAAAGCTCGATTCTCACGGAAAGGTGCACGTAATCCCGGCAACGAACATTCAAAGGCGAGAGCTTCCAACATCGACGGATCAAATCTCCAACTTACGAGAACCGAAGTGCAGAGGCTGCTACGAAAGGACATTCTGGCCGTTCCTAGCAGGAGCCTCCTTTTTTTTCGGATTCACGGTGAATTAAGTTTCCCTATTTAAATCCCAAGCCACTTTGATGAGTCAAGTCAACTTTCTCAACATCAACAAAAACGGAGCTTTGAAACCCAACCACACATAAGGTAAGCGCGACTATTTCCAGGCTGAGGTACCTGCCCTTCAAATCCTTAAAAGCATAGGTACTGACGTGCTCTGCTGTGATATAGATCGTGCTAGGATCTTTGGACAGTCGATCGATCTATCACTCCCGTCGGAAAAGATAATTTCGACCTTACACGCCGCACCTGAATCGAATCAGAACCTCTACTGTCACGTCAAGACACCTCGCTAATCACGTATTGAAGTACGTCTCTGCAAGACATATCTACTGCATTATAGTTGCATCTCAAGGATAATACTTACCACTATCAGCTTTCACAAACAACGTAGTCGAAACCCGTACACGTGTACACGTAAGTCTAATTCACTTTCAATGAGATATCTTGGCACGACCACCACAGCCCGTGAGTTGTGAATCATCCACAACTCTATAGAATGCTTGCTTTTCTATGTTTCATTTTCTCAAGAGGTTGCTAATACCAGGCCCTACAGCTTGATCTACCATGGCTAGTGATGCCTCTACAACTCCAAGTGCGCCAGGTACTGGGCCACTTTACAAGAAGGTCAGTACCGTGTATGCAGTCGAAATACGATCTCTTTCTCTCGTTTGCTGTTTGGTATCAGACAATAACTATTTTACAGGCCGGAGTATTGAGCGCAGTGTCTATTAAGCAACGTGAATCTTCCATTGCATCAATCCGAGCAACATGGGGGGTTGAGAGCATAGAGGATGTGTTCCCTTCTAACATCCGGCCGACTAAGTACGTTGGAAACACAACAGTTAATAATATCAGGTCTATCGCAGGCCGAGTTAGCCTCTCAGCTGCACAGGCCCTTTTCGCGAGCGAATGCAAGGATAATAGTGGGAATCCTACCCCGGTTACGTTCAGTGGTGTTTTGAATGTCTGGAATGCCGTAAAGGGGAGTGATGCTGCCAATGACTCCACCATCGATAGCATCCCGAAGCACAAATCTAAAGAATCATCTGGCCGGGTATCCGCGGGCAAAGGGTCTGACATAACTGGAAAGAAAGAAAGTATCAAAAGCTCTACTACGTCCGCAGTAAGTCCACTACTAACTTAAGGAGAGCTTGATTTCTGACCTACCTCCAGGGTGGCCCCAAACTCATTGTCCCAAGTCCTGGCATTGCTCCTCCATTCAGCATGAGTGGCCCTGTTGCTAGCTCCCCAGACAAGCAACGCACGAAGAAAGGCGACGTTCCTGGAAATGGTCACTCTACTGAACAAAGCAGTGACAAGCTCTTATATAACGATAAAAGCGCAAATTTCGAGAGCAATGATCTTTTCTCTCGAAGTTTAGTGTCTGATCACAAGGTAAGGCTTATACAGCTAGAGATGCGCGAATCTGGTCACTGACTTCCCATTTAAGCAAAATCCAAGCTATGAGTTTAGTGTTGGCAAGAAAGCTTTGAGCGACCCATTCTTTCTCCCACTAAGCCAGAATTCATCTACTACAAGTAGCGGTAGTACTTCTCTCTTCAAAAAAGTAAGTCCTATATTTGTATTCGGTGAGAAGTTGTTAAGTTATCGAGGGCTCAGATGCTTTGGCTCTCGCTGCTTTGGCCACCTCTCTTATATCTAATACTGATTGGTAGCTAACTCGGAGAATAGCCTGGCCAGAACCCCCATTTAGACGTGACAAGGAAGCGCAATTTTGTTGCCGATGCCGATGCCCAGGATCTCGATCCAGTTTCTAAGAAGCTCAAGGACGACAAGAAACTTGAGCCTATCGATAAAGGCAATGCATCTGACCCCGCAAAACCAACGTCATTCAAGCCTAGTGAGTTTATAATAGCTGTGATGAAGCGACTTGCTAATATGTTATACGTAGCCGAGAAAGTAAACGAGAAGACGCCCGCGGAGAAGAATTTGGCAGCTTTGCTCTTTTCATCGGACGATGAAGACGAAGCTCAAGCTCAAGGTTCTTCAGCTCAGGTCTATACCAAAGGCTTCTCTGCTCCCGAGGTAAGATTTGCTTCCTTAACATGCGAGTATTTCTTGCTAAGACTTGTATAGGATGGGGCGGACGAATTCAGCAAACTCATGGCTGAGCAATTAGCCAAGGCCAGGACGTTCTTCGACGATACACCACCGAAAGCCTCTGAGCCGCTAAAAGCCCCCGAGCTGTCGAAAACCCCCGAGCTGCCGAAAGTCTCTGGGTTGCCGCAAGCAATTGAGTTGACGCAAGCCCTTGAGCTGCCGCAAGACCCTGAGCCACAAGCCAATGAGGCCAAGGATCAGCATCAGGATCTGGATCTGGATGGAGACACAATCATCGTTGATGATGGCACTTTGAATCATAATCAATCATCCACCGGCCCTCGCGATACACTTGCCACATTTCCCCCCACCAAGGAAGATGTTTCTGATCCTCCTCTAAAGCAAATGCGTCAATCATCATCTCTCACAGCAAAAAGCCGTAGGACTTCTCCATTCAAAGGCAATCGCCGTACTTCGACTACCCCGAAAAGTGACTTCAAGACTTCCTTGCCTTCCAAAATCGACCGTCGTGCCTCGGTTGCCCAGAAACAGGATACTAAGCTTACTTCGCTTTCTAAGGATAATCGTCGCGCCCCAGTTGCCCCAATGCTCAATACTTCCAATGAAGAGAATCCTCTCAAAGAGTTCGCATCTCAGTTACCCGGCAAACTCGGCGAGCTACTCGACTTCGAGAAGATCCTGAACTTGGCTAGCTCAGAACAAACAACGTCCTGCCATAAACTCAAATACATATTTGAAAGCACGCTCCGTCACTTCAAACAGGACATTGTACTTGTCTTCCAAGAGGAGCAGGAACTTCTCGATGATTACTGAATACCCTAGAGGTTCTTGGCTGCTCATGGCCTGACTGGTGTTTGCTCATTTTGCATTCACTCACGTCTCAGTCTTTACAATCGATAGCCAACATCCAGCACTTTTCATTTGTCCTAGAAGCACATCCATTTATGACTCACGATTCACGAAATACATTTTAGTCCTTCGGTTCGGATGATACCCCTGATACCCATCGGTGTATAATAGTCTTGAGATTTCGCCTTAGCATAGATGATTCAATGAATGAAATGAACCCGTAACCAAGGTCTCCCATTTAGTGAAGGGAAAGAAAATCTTGATACGACAGGGTAGCGATTAAAACTAGGGCTAATTCAGAGCCTAAGGAGAGTGAGAGTGTGGGTCACGTGAATATATGTTTTGGCTCAGTCTCTGAACGTGAATGGATGATTTTAGCACGAGTAGTACCTATTATAGGAAGATAACCTTGGTTTCAATCTAACAAAATCGGAACCTTCACTGGAAGCTTCTTCGGGGGTATGTCGGACGGCAGAATAACTTGAACTTTCAAGAGTGGACTTATCTATGTAACCGCCGAGGAAATTATCTTCCACCTCGCATCTTCCAGTTTCCATTTCTTTCTTGCATAGTAAGTCCGCTGAAAAACAGGGTCAACCATTGTCAGAGCCATATCTTTTGCTCCCCCCTTTTATATCTGTCACCAGGTCTCCCTCGAGGCAAATCAACGTCATCCCGAGCCGAGCTCCAGCTGATGTTGCCCTTGGCAACGCGTCGACGCCGACTCCTTAGAGGCGGACGCGGACGCGTTCATATGCAAGTACTCGAGTAGCCAGCCAATAATGGAGCTGGTGGAGGGTTTCTCGACAGCCAGGCGTAAAGTACAAGAACCACCAAACCACCGAATTAAATTGATGGAATCCGGCTGCTCCCTCATCCTAGTGGGCGGTCCGTCCCTTGTAAAGTTTTCGTATTCCCTGCTGCCGCTGCCGTGCGAGGGAGGGAGGGCATGGCATGTCATGGTACGGCATCGATATCAGTTCCATACTCCGTATCGAGTCCTGTCAAGTGTCCAACCAAAACCTCCAATGATTTACAGAGACAGTACGGACTGCACCTGCAGTCAGACTGCTCTGGCCGGTTGTACGTGGCGCCCATCATCATCATTCGCTGGGTGTTCACAAGCTTGTGGATCTATTGCAACGTCGTGACCTCTCAACGTGTCTGGATCATTTGAAAGGCTCGGATTGGGCGGCTGTCGTGACGTTTGTTTTGATTCCAGTGATAACTCGTAGATGAATGGTTAGATTTCGTGAGGGGGATTGGAAATCCCTCAATGCGGGCGTGTGTGCGTGGGTGCCCTTGGACCTTCGTCGTGTACGCGCTTTCTTTCTTTTCTCTTTTTCCATAGAAGAGACGCTCGGCATTCGAATATTAAAGTCGCATTTTGAAACGAATGCAGTAAAATAATCTCCTACAGACAAAAGAGTGTGTGGTGTGTCAGCGGCAGCAGGGACAAGCACTGGACTCGACTGGACTCGGATACGTCGCCGTTGCTTTATCGTCGTGCAGAGCAGGGGAAGGGGAGATTGGAAAATTAAGTTTCGCTTGCCCGACGCAGACCGATCCGATATCAACACCTGGAAAAGACAAACTCAACCCACCATTTACAACCTCCTCCACACCACCCAGTATCACCAAACCACCAGGACTCCCTTTGACGATACATCCGTGCTATCTTTTGTATTATAGTGTTGCTTGGCGTTGTTGATTTCTCTGCGATTGAGCGAATCGATTCTGCGGTGTGCGTTTGCCTTTATTTGAGCTTTGTTGACATTGCCACCTCAAACGCTCCACACGGAAATTTGCTGACTCTGCTCCCCGAACAGTTTTTTTTACTACGATTTTATGACAATTCTACGGCCTTGAGATACCCTTCGCATCGATCCAATCCGCAGAATTGAAAACGTTTCGAAAGCCCTTGTCCCATACTTCCCACCTTACCGGTTTGGAACCTACCTCTCGAGCTGGTCTGAGACCAAACCACAACCATGAGTGCTCCACCACCTCCGCCGCCTCATGGGCACAACCCCAAATCATCGGGCCTACCAGACGGAAAATACGACATCTTCATAATACCTCCACACTCCTCGGGCTCTGGATTTCTATACCTACCATCCCTGCAACCCAATGTCAATAGCTTCGCTGCGGGCTTTGCTTCTGCTCTGTTTCTGGTGGTTGTAGGCCAGGCATTGGCACCGGCTGTTCAACAATGGTGGACTAGTATAAAAGGATCGGGGGGAATGGGAATGATTCTACTCATGATGGCCATTGGAGTTGGAGCATGGGCTCTGGGAAGGACACAGACTGATGGAGGACCCGGACCAGGTAGTGGCCCGGGTGGAGGAAATCCACCACCAGACCCAGGGGCGCATTCATACACAAATGCAAATGCCCATTCGAATGGTTATGCCAGCGGACCACCTCCTGCATCAGGGCCACCACCCGCATCTGGGCCGCCACCTACATCTGGGCCACCACCTGGAGCAGGTGCCGGAGGACCCAAGCCTTCGTCTTGGCAACGAACAAACCCACCACCTGGTGCAACGGGCGCCAGTGCAAAACCAAGTTCGGCCAGTGGTGCGGCTAAGGGAGCGTGGGAGAGGGCGAGAGAAGAAACAAAACGAAAGGAAGAGGAGCGAAAAGTCAAGGAAGCTGCACAAAAAAGGAAAGAGGAGTTAGAAAAGCGATTAAAAGAAGCACGGGAGAAAGAGGCTCGCGAACGAGAAGCTCGAGAGAAGAAGCAAAAAGAGGACGAGGCCAAGGCTAAGGCGAAGCTTCTAGCTGAGGAGAAGGAGAAAGAAAAAGAGAAGCAAAGGGAGAAAGAGAAGCTTGAAGCATTGGAGAAGGAGAAAGAAAGAGAAAAAGAAAAAGAAAGAGAGAAGCAAAGGGCGAAAGAGAAGCTTGAAGCATGGGAGAGGGAGAAGCAACGAGTCAAAGAGAAGCTTTTAGCAGTCGAGAAGGAGAAGCAAAAAGCAAAGGAGAAGAAGGAAGAGGAAGCAAAATCCAAGTCAAGTAGCTATGCTTTTTCTGCTACTGGAGAACGGACGAATCCTTGGCCAAGAGGACGACCTCCATCTCCGGTAACTCAACGCTCACAACCACCATCACCCACCAAGCGGCCACCTGCCCCTACAGCAAAGACTTATCTAGGTACCGACGAAGATGGTTATTCTTTCCGACCATACGACAAACCAAACAAGCCAATGCACAAAAAGGCACCCTCTTCAATATACTCCGAGTCGTCTTATGTATCGCAATCCACCTCCCGGACGACGCCGCCGCCTTCGCATCGAGGCCCATACAGCACCAAGGATCCCGACAAGATTGTCATCAAAGCTGTATACGCCTTCAACAACGCATTTCTCAAAACTCCGACTTCGCAACTAGTATCAGGTGTTGGATCAGTGACAGATGGTCTGGTTCTCCGAATCACGACCGAGGGTCTCTTCATCGATGATGATGTCCGCGGCGTCCCACAACGAGAATGGGACGTCAAAGCATGGACAATGAAACTCGTAGAGGTATGGTGTCCATCTTTCCGCCAGGGCCCCGCTGGCAATTCGAATTTTGCATCTGCTCGCGTTGCTTCTCACTCTGCGCCTAACACCAACAAAACGTTTCGTCGTCTGTGGGGCTTAGACAAGGACAAAGCCGCTACTTCAGAAGAGACCGATGCACTATTGATCGATATGTTGCAACTTTGCAGGGATAATTGTCGTTTGCGTGCTACTTCGCGTTCTTCTGCTGCCTCGTCGTCTGCTTATTCTAGTACTGCGAGTTCGAATTCCTATGATGATCGCTCTTCCGTGTCCGATTCTGCTTATGGTTCATCTGTTGGCTCGTCGTCGCCTTCTGGGGACAAGAGAACTAACAAACATGGCTTGGCCTTCCAGACAGGAGAATTGAAGAGCGCGCGGCTTCACGTGCTGAGAGCTAGTATTCGGGATCAAGAAGGGAAGAAATACGTGTTTATCATTACGGAGGAGGAGAGCTGGAAGGTGGCCGTAGGCCTACAAAAGTTGAGGAAGGGGTCGCAGGTTAGGGCTTTGGGCGTCAGTGGTATGAGCTCTAATGATGCCAAAGGTACTTTGGAGCATCTTGGATGGGTATGAAGTGGAATAACTACGTGACTACATATATGGGGATGGATATTTTCGGGGAATGTGGTTGCTGTTGCGAATTCTTTGGAATGTGCTGAGCGAGCCAAGCGAGCGAGCGTGCAAGTAAGCGGCATTTACACAATCATTGCGACGGAGTTTCTTGATCTGAGGATTAGATTCAAGGGTTCATGCCCAGGCCTCCCTGTTGGACGTACATTTGGAAAAAACGAGGTGGGAAAATTGCATATACAAGTGGTGTAATGAGAAAATTTACCTTACTGACCCCCGCTTGCTTCATATATATTGGGACAGATGCTGTGTAATTTACAATTACCGGCAGTGCAAAATGTAACGGCATGATGGGGTCGTCCCGCCTTAGCTTGGCTGAACTACCGACCGTCTTGTGCTTGTGTAACAATTCTCGCTGGCAGAACGCAAGTGCGCCGCTTGAAAAGGGGTGAAAGCTTGGCTTGCGAACACGGCAGGAGCTCTCGAAGCTAGGCACAAGCACAGGCACGAGAAGTCTTTTCGAGGATTGAAACTACTGCTCTCAGTGCTCGGCGCTCGCTCGACTTTGACGAGTGAAAAAGAACGACCATTAGCACCTGCTGAAGCCAAGCTGACTGTATTCTGGAAAAGCGGCCGATGCCGGACGTAGGTGAGATGCTTATAGGGGCTGTACTCGTACTCGTACGTCTAAATGGGTGGGTTCTACTGTACTTTGCTGTGCTGTGCTTTGCTTTCTCGAGGGATCGACACGAGAAGTTCGACCTTGGATGTTTGCTGGTTGCTTGCTTGTTGGTGAGTGTGTGTGTGTGTGTGTGGTAGAAACAAACATCTTGCTTATTATCTACACTAGTCTGGGTTGAATGAACGAGTATTAGGTACATAGATAAGCTTTGCTATGTCTGCAATCTATCTATCTTGGTGAGAATATTAGCTCACCCTCCTTTATGATCTACACATGAAATCCAATAGTTTATGCGTATCTACTTCTCAGCTTTCTTTCTTGCCAGGTCTCCTAATTCAAAGGAAGGAAAAGCAATAAACCTGATTTCACGCACGCACGCATAATCTCCCTGTTTCTTTAACTTGGAGTATCTTGAGAAGGTAGGAAAGAAAGAACAAAGCGACAAATCATGTGAGTTTGGGGGGAGATTGCACTTTCTCACAAATTACAAGTACTCGTACAATTCACGGGAAGGAACGAAATGACATATTTGTTGGGGGCGGTAAGAGGCTACATTCGATTTATTCCTTTGAAGGATCAATATATAGTTTCAATAGTGTAACAGATGAGAGAGGTAAGGTGTTCCTTCAATAATTTATGTAAGGATGCGGACAAGAGGTAGGAGAAAAGCTTTGATTCTGATTTTGATCTAATTCCAGATTCTGTAACGACGTGTTGTGTTTTGCTCCTGACTAAGTACTGAAAATACATCACTAGAAATTGAGAATATATGCCCGCTCACAATATAATGCCCACTTGAACACCCAGAAGGCAAATACCATGCAAATAAAACAATCATGAAGAGTAGAAGAGAATCTTAAGCTCACATATAGCTTATATATAGTTGATGATTACCTAGTGGTATATAGAATCATAAACTCATAGACATCCATAATCCAACACCTACCATCTCCAATGGCCCCCAAAATCTTCTTTAATATCCATCCCAAACCAAACCAAACCAAACCAACCTCATTATCACTTAGACAATCGTCCAGACAGGCGCTTTACTCAACACCTGCCTCCCTCTGACCTCCACACCAACAAACCCAGCAAACCGGACCTTCTGCGCCCCATCTTCAGTCGATGCCTTGACTTTCCCCTCACTACTACCATCCTGGCCGCCTTGCGAACTGACGCTAAGTTTCTTGCCCGATGGTGCGCTCGAACTGCCGCCCATCATAGCTTGTAACATGCCACCCGTGCTCTTTGTCTTTTCCTTCCTCAGTTTACCGCCTTCTGGCTTCTCTCCTTCTTTAGCCGACTCTTCTTTATCCCCACTACCTGTACTCGCCGCATCTATTTCGCTCGATGTGTCTACACCTGGGTTTTCCAGCGCTGGAATCCCAGCTTCAGTTTTCATGATGAAGGGCTGTAGCATATCTCCAGGCATCGGGTATACAATCGAGATATCTCGGCTTTCCAGAGGGAGATTCGATGCGATGCTGACTGCTAGTTCGACTATCATATGAGCACTATCCTCGATACCTGCAGGTACTGGATCTTGCAAGTAGTTGATCAAGCTTGCTGTTAGTCTTGATGTAACATACTGTGCGAAGTCCTTTTTGTACTCCTCGCTTTCCGCTGTTGACAATATATCCTTTAAACCTTCCAAAGTAGCCAACCTCCATTGCACCACCTTTGCTGTAAGTGCATCCGATTCTTCTTGATTATTTAAAGCTGGTGAAAACCGCCGAATGTTTTGCTCGATGCTCTTTAGATTGCTGCTAAAGCTATCCTCAAGTCCTGGGTGGAACGTCCGGTTGAAAACCTCATCTACAAGGAATTTGGATATACAGGCGCGGCCTACGGCTGTCATTTCTTGCTTTCCTATCTTCATAGCGTCTTGATTTGTGAATGGCGCTAGCCATGCGGGCACTACGTTCCAGTCTTTGCGTATGTTGAATGCAAGATTGGTAGTAGCTCCGTCCAATCGCTGGAAGCGTGAAATATATTCACTGTCATCGAGTGATGTTCGAGACTGAGAGAGTCGCTGATTTGCTAAAGAATTTTGCAGTTGCTCAACCTGAGCTGTCTTGTCAAAATAAAGACCCTTGACCTTTTTGTATTTTATTTCTGTTGGAGACGTTAATATGTTGCAAAACAAACACTTTAATGGGACCTACGGAGTTCCTTGTAGGCAGCTTCAACATCTTGGCTTGCTGGTTGTGGGGGTGGCGTACTTCGCCCTTGTTCACCAGGCGCCGCAAGGCCATATCGATCCCTCTGAGGCGCGCCTCCTCCATAGGTAGAACCTTGAACACTCACGGATGAGGGCATGGGGCTTAATCCGGGGGTAGCTGGCTGGTTATTGCCTTGGAACGACGGTCCTCGACTGTAGTTTGGTGGTGGACCTTGCGGACCTTCTCGCGGTTCTGGCTGTCCTTGAGGGACTTGCATGCTCTGCTTCGGGTCCGCAGACCGGCGATTTTGCTGTGATGCGCCAGTAGGAGGAGCCATCGCAGTCACGACTTGAGATAGAGGGCGAGGGCCTTGAAAAGAGGATGTACGGTCTGGGAATTGGGGGCGTTGGTAGGTGGTAGGAGATTGTCCGTTCGAGTGTACAGAGACTGGGCGTTGTTCTTCTCTTTGTTCAATGGGTGAATCGTGAGATAACTGTGAGACAGTCTCGGCGTTTTGTTGCTGGGAGAGCGCCTGTATGATTAGCCCAGGATGGTGATTCACTTGTTGCTGTGGGTGGTGGATCTGATTATGTAGTTCGTAGTTGACCAATGACCCCGACGTAGACCGGTGATGTGTACCGTGCTGTTGTGGATGTTGTAGCTGCTGCGCTTGGGATTGCTGGCGGTCCTCGTCGTTTGGGTGAAAGGGCGCTGGCTCAGAATCGCTTTGTACTGGACGAATGGTGGGCTGTTGACCTTGTCCTTCTTGAGAAGGACTACGGCGGTGAATGTTCTCTTGAAACGGGTCGAGTCCGCTGTCGTCCTCGTTGCCCTCTTGTGGAGAGGGGAGGTGTGACCTTGAATCTTGCGGCCCCGGTTGCCAATCAACCCTTTGCTGATCCAAAGAGTTCCTCTGTTGATGCTGCCCCGTGTGTATAGTGGGAGGATTGTCTTGGCGTTTAGACAGCCGGCGAGAAATCCCACTTGTGTTATTATACTGGCCCTGTGGCAGGCTCTTCGGGTCTGATTGGGATAAGCGGTTTGAACTTGATCGCATACGCTCAAATATGGATTTACTCTTCCTCTGCTCGGGGATGGGGGCTGAAGCGGGTTGTGCCCTTGGCTGCTGGCTCTTCAGCGATGAAATCAACGGGCGAGTCTGGTGAACCCTTCGGGAATCGAGGGAGAGATCTTCTGCAGAGCCGGCTTGAGACCGGAGGCCTTGATGCGAATAATTCTGCGTCGCTGGGTATGCACTCGAAAAGCGTGTCGACTGCGATCGTGAGGGGAGGTCTGCGGCACTCGGGTATGGACGCTGTTCAAAGTCTGGGGATTGCGCAGGGCTGCGACGCTGATAGGGCTGGGAATCGGGGTGAGGGTGAGAGGGTGCTTGCTGGAATGCCGGAGCTGGTTGTTGCGGTGTATTTTGTGGTTGCTGTGTCTGTGCTTGACCCTGTTGATACTGTTGTTGGGCGCCAGACTGTGTGAAGACTGGTGGTGGTGAAAAGGGTGATGGATCTCCACTACTACTCGCGATTGATGAAGGAGCTGTGCCCTGGCCCTGGCCTTGTGCGCCGTGTCCTTGATCGTTCAACGCCTGCCTTGAACGATTGCTATGTTTGTGAATTCCGAAGGGCATTTGTTCTTTATGCGTAATCGTGGCCGTCCGAGGGCTCACGAAGGGATTCGAAGGGGGCAGCGCAAATCTGGGTGGGGCAGCCAAAACAATAATCCGGAGAGAGCTATCGTATGTGCCAGACCAGAATAATACCTACAGTACCTACCTTAGCTTTGCGAATGGAGGAATGGTCAGCAGCGCGGCAAGCAGACACCCTGAGCGTCCGAAATGAGAATTGCTTCCTGTTTCTTCAACTATGGATTAATGCGGTGCTCGTATAGTACAGCGTGTGGCAATGGTACGATTCGTAAGGTAGGTAGTTGAGAATGCGGCTGGCTCGGACTGGATAGGATAATAATAGCATTAGCTTCCAATTCGCGGGCGATCTTGAGCAACGCGGGCTTGGATTGAACTTGGGTTTGGGTTTCGGCTTGGACTGCCAGAGACTTGGGGCTGAGTAGTTGTGTGGTCCGCAAACCGCCGTTGGGTCGATTTCAATTTGGCTGGAGAGAAAAAGTCGACCATATGAATTTGGGGGCTCAATTGCATCTGAAAAGGAAGGGGGGAGGGGGATAAACAGCAGCAATTGTAGATCATGGAAGCTGAATAGGTCACAATGGCGTAGGTAGCAATCAGATCTCGGCTTATTACCCTCTTTCTCCCTTGCACCGATAGCGAACAGTAATTGACGGCCCAATGCCATTCCATTGAGATCGACCTCAATTCGTGGGGCCAAAGTTGTATATAAGCTTTGTGTTTATGCCTCCTTATACAGAGGATTTTTTAGTCCGTGAAAGCAAAACGTTTGTAGATATTATAGTCACAAAAAGAAGCTTAACTACCAGGAGGGGTCTATGAGTACTACCATATAAATTGGAATAGTGCCCCACCCCGCACTATAGCCCCTCCCCCCTTTGATATTACCCCAGGTCCAAAGCTATTACCTGTACAGTACTCCGTATAGCGCTGGTATCATAAGCCTAGGACTTACCTGGGTATATTGCCCTAACTCTTCTTATACCGGATGAATAAAGGCGGCACTCTCGTACCATGGTTGACTTTTAATGTCCCACGCGGCCTAGCACATTATATTCTAGTGTTGCTTGCCTACCTAGGTAGAGCCCCAGGGACACTATCCCAGTTTATACGATACTTAAATATCAAGGTAAGGTAAGGTAAAGTAAAGCTTGGAACTCTGACTTGGGGGAAGAAACAAACTGCGCAAGGTACAACTTCTAAATGGAAGGCTGGAGAAGTTAATATGTGGGCGTAACGTTAGATCGGATTCGTGTTCCATTTAAATGGTGATATCCTGGTATAAAATAATGTAAAGTCAGCAGGAAGACGAAGATACCGCGTGTATTATTGCATTGTAAACTAGCTCTCCCTAAGGTACCCCGCCTGTCCCTTGCCTTGTTGAAGAATGACATGCGTCTATTTCTATTAATAGATTGACTTGTGGATACCGTATCATTTCGGGTGGAGAGCCGCAGATCTCCGGGTATCAAAGCTTTCGGCCCCCTTTTCCAAATTTCGAGAAGCTTGTTTCTGAAGTTATTGAGCAGCTCTCAACACGAGATGGGGTCGACGAAACTATTGAAGATGCGCATATATTGCTTCTGAATTAGACCGTCGAACTTTGGTACACCGCTGGGACGAATCAGTACAGTAGTGATTGTTCAGGAGCAGTCTTTTAATCCTTCAGCGGCAAGGAAGGCCCATCATTGCGACTCATGCGAGTAGCCGGAGTGAGAGGAGCATGTTTGGACCTTCGTGCACCGAACTTCGAGATTGGAGAATTCAAGATTCTTTGTTTGAAACACGACTCCATGATTCAAACGGTCGAGCCATGCGTACTATACACAGCAGCGCAGTACATGAGCTCTGGTTGACTTGAGTACTCGCACAGCCCTCAACCTTTCTGGAAGTTGTGGAATACAACACCGTTACAGCGCCACGTTACTTGCACAAGCAATGCATTTGACGAAAACCAACGGCGACAAATCTCTGGCCGTGGAATCATTTGTGCGCTTTGGACGTGGTCTGCTGTGCCTTCTGTTACTGTATTTGCAACTCTTATTTTCTGAGGTTGGCATCGCGAGAGCAAAAATGCAGCTTCAATATCCTACACGAACCGTTCGATTCTCCCGACATTTGATAAGCCTCGCATGCTGGAGAAAGAACTTCCACAAACGCAGACGATATATTAAAAAGAAGAACGCGGGATTGTTTTCAATTTACATGAACAATGGATTTATATGAACGGTCTCGGTGTGAACTCTTCGCCGTTTGCCTCTTGGCTCTTGTTTCAACTCGCCAGATCAAGGCTATTGTCTGCGATGATTTAATTGGCAGGACCGAAAGGCTCAGAAAGGATGCCCACTCACAAGTTCGAAACACACTACCAGTCAGTGCTCACCAATCACACCTTCTCGTTTTGATTATATTCCTGAAGGCTCACATGTTATTGTTCCTGCATTAACCCAAAGTCAACAAGAGGGCAAGGATTCTCGCAGAAGTTCACGGTAATGTATGGACAATTTCCTAAAGATGCCGGCAGCTGCGAGATTTATCCTCGTGGATTATGGACACAGCGTGCAGGTCTAGCGTCTTCTGTGATATCCCCATCGTAAAATTGCCGATTTCTCCACCGTACTTAAGTCAAGGGAATATCACTCCTAGATCTTCGAGAAGGTTTCTCTCTAACCTCATTCATTCTTCATTCCTTCGCTCATTCATCTGATTTTTGGAATAGTTTCTGCTGCAAGCAGCTTTTGAGTTTTGTGCTGACACTCCAAGACCAAATTTACCAAACTCTTCAGATATAACAGCATCATGCACGTCACTCAATTCATTTCTCGCCTGGCTGGCCTGGCTTTGACTTCTCAATTTTTCTTTCACGCCTGCGAAGCCAGAAGCCCCATTATGAAAGGCGCCAGGACGTCTCCTCGCGGACTAGAGAAGCGTACGAATATCACGAACTTCGTGATCTCTGACATCACCTCCATCTCTACTCTCGAGAGTGACAAAGTCACTTACAACAACTCTCTCTCATGTATGTCTTCTCATCTTTATAGTGGCCTAGACAGTCACTGACCAGAGAAGTCCTCTTCGCCGACACAAACTCAAACACCAATACCTCTTGTAGTCACGCCTGGAGTGATACCCTCAACAGCACCGCCAACATCCCGAGCGAGCCGATCAGCTGTCAGTTTTTGGCCAATGCTACCGAGGCTTTCCAATGGCAGTTGAAATCATATCCAGGGCCTGGCGCGTTCGAGGCCAGATTTCTACACGGCTTTAGTGACCCTAAGTAAGTTTCCTCGGCGGTCTTTGGCTGACAAAATGTTAACATGTAACCATAGGGACTATGCTCCACCATGGAGCTATATCAACTATGCATCCACCACAAATGTTAGTCTCGCCTGCCACAAGATCGCAGCGACTACGCTTTGCAGACTCCCCAGGAACCAAACTTCTCTAGTTGCGCCCGTAAATGAGATATGGGATTGAGAAGCTGCTTTTGCTGTCTGACACTTTGGTATATTTGATGTCTCGGTAAACCGTTGGGGAGGCTTCATGCGCATATATCAGAGCTTTCGACTTTACGCCACTTGGGCGCAGATGACAATTACGGAGAAATAATTGTGCGGGTTGGATTTGGTAATAGTAGTTGCTAAGACCAATGCAATCTTCGAATTTTGAAGGAGCACACTGGTGCCTAAGTCTAGTCATCCCGAGGTGACGCATCATCCTATTATGATTCAAATTTCCAGGTAAACTATTTACCTGCCGGTATTGATCAAATTGTAAGTATGAAAAAGCCCAGCTTCTTTCTTTGGCCGGAGTTCTAGTCCGAATAGGTTTGAGGGCCTTTACTTAGGCTTCTCGTTTAAATACCTCCTAATATAGAACATTTAGTTCTATAGCAGGACACACTGAGATTTGAGAATGACCCGACTTTTGACGAACTCCTGCCTCTTTGAATCAGTGACTCCTTCCCAAGTTCCAACACATCTAGTACCATGGTCAAGGCAGCAATAGCACAATCTTCTTCATAATCACCAACAAGATCAATTTAGCACACTCTCTACCATCCTCAATATTCTTGCACTTAGTACACCCGGTAAGTGTAGAGAGAAGGTAGACTCACGTGATACAATCACGTGCTTCTACCAAGGTAATCCTTTCCCTTCCTTGTTCAGATTTATGCAGGTTTGAGAGAAACGTTGCATTATAATGTCGAGACCAAGAAATAAGATGCTGGAAAGTACATGTGTATGTGATGTGTTCAGAATATGTTGCCACACGTCATGCGGAGCTAAAATATAGCCACCAGGCGTAACCGACGACATTTTGCTTCTCTCTCAGCACAAACATGAACAATAATGCATACCCAGGTACATTTTCAAATCAATTCGGCTGCACTTCTTTATGGGAAGATGCAGTATGCTAGGTATGCTATGCTATGCTACGGAGGTATGCTCTAAAATCTGCCTCGGTCCGAGTGGAAAAGCAAGCCACAGTGGCTTAGGTATTTGTGAGTCAGAGTCTTCCGACAAAGGAGGGCGACGACGACGAAACCTGCCTACCTATCAGGCTATCACGCTATTTGGCATCATTTTCAGATCCATCCAGATCGAGTCATATCTCGTGACTCCATCTAGATCAAGTCAATGATGACTCTACGGGTCTGATTGTCGTGATATAAAGCCCGAGTCCTTGCTACTGTATTGTATCATTCCCCCTCACGCAGACCTCCCATATTCCTCAATCCTTTTTAGGATCTACTTCTCCTCCAAACTCAACAAACCTTATAAACACCTCTACATACATCAATCATCATGGTCACAATGAATGGGTTTACAATCACTCCGAATCACCGACAAAACAGGCGTCGAGAGCGGCCTGGTTCACGGTCTCGTCGGACCATCACCCGGAAATCCAGCATACAGAACGAGTACACAGAAGGATTGCTCGACGCCTATGACTCGAGCGTCTCTCTCCCTTCCGACAAAACCAGACCCTCTCCCCTTCTGCGGGAAAACTTTCATCAGACTTGGCAGAGATGGAAGGCCAGAGAGGCAGAGGAGAAGGAACTTGAGCTGGAGAAACTACAGTTAGAGCAAGCAGAGCAGCAGAGATTGTATGGTGGCGAAGTCTCTGACGACGTGAGTCTTTGTCCAGCCATGCTCAGTGTAGTCATGTCTCTGTTCGGCGACATAGACTATATTGATCCATGAATCCCTCACCTCAACACCATATATTATCCCTTTCCTCTGGTGGTGGGTCTGGAAGCAAATGAATGCTTACGCTCGGACGAGTTTATATTCTGAGATACGCAATGGATTCGTCAATTTCTCCATCTCGTTCAGCAGACAACCCGTCTTCCAATAGAGCACCAATTGGAGGGGCATCCGATGCGTCCAACCACTTCGCAAAGGTACGCGTCTTCTCCTTATCTCTCAAATTTGCGTCTACGATGAAACAATCTGGTAAAAGGTCCGACTGCTTAAAACTTTTGGTGGTTTTGGTCGGAGCTCTCCAAGTATCACATACGATAGCTGAGGACGCTTCCTTCGTTGTTGATGATCTTCGCTCTATCGGCAATCCCTCGATCATAGGCAAGACTGCTCTCACAATAGTCTCTGTGGGAGTACAGTGAAATCGTCGGATATATCCTGTCATGTGACAGCACTGCTATCAGGAGTTGCGCGTCTTCTCGCTCCAGGACGCGTTACCAAAGGCTGCGGTGCATATTTCCTAGTGTGCTTATGCCAGAAAGCAAAGAGAGGATTCAGCATGGATTAAGTCGAGGCCTCCAATGTTGATACTGAGCCGAGATGCGAAGCCGCTTAAGTGCAGATTGACGACTCGAATAAACTGAAAAGACCTGAGACGCATACTCTTTCCTCGAGACATTTGGTTCAAATAGGCTGGAATTCATTGCTAAATTCTCGTCAGGAGCTTCATCGAATGAGCACCCTATACGATAATAAGCACGAGGACAACACTGTTGCGTGCGAAATTCCCGTGGAACAAGCACCTCCTATGTACGACATAAGATATCGCAAATCGAAACGTTCTCACCGGCATTCGGCTTGCCTTTCTCTGCCGCTCTACCTGTATACGATGCCGAGATATTGCGCGACTGTCGTCTGCTTCCATTCTAAACACACCAACACTAATGACGATTCAACATCACGAAAATATCCCCAGCACACCAATTCCACAGTTTTTACCACCTACGCTGGCGTTAGAGTCTTTTACCGTTCATAACAGCCCACCAATATAAATCTCAAAAAAACATTCCCTTCCACTCAATATCGAAGTTGAAGACTGGGATTTCATCAACACACCACACGCACACTAGGATCCGCATACCTCGACGCCAATCTCCGAGCCAGAGACTTGGATTCCCCTGAGTGACGACTCGTAGCAAATCCCTCATCGTTAACATTAACTCTACCCCGCCCTCGGGAGGGAGATGCAATGGGAGGGATTGGTCCTCGCTGAACTCAGGCCTGGTTTCTGGTGGTATCTTGTCCGTCTCGAGATAAAAGAAGAGACCAGAATAGCAACATGACTCGTTTGAATAACAAGAACGGAGAAGTGAGGGCGGTTGTGTGCTCACAGCCGGAAGGGCTGTTTGAGCTCGCTGCCATGGCGGAGGAGAGAAGGACGTATCGATGGAGATGGGGCCATGGTCTGTGGATTGATTGTGTGCTGCGCTGTGGTGTGGCGATGGGATGATACCCCGGCTTACTCTTTGGTATTTGACAGCAATATAATTTGGTATACCAATTAACTAGTTCTTTGCACATTCATAATTCATGTAACATTACATTTCCCGTAAGCTATTGGCTGCCTAAAACCAAGTTCCACCGTTAAATACAATGTCCAAATCAGCATGATTTACCCTAGACCCAGGGGTAGTTTTCCCTCAAGACTCCTATGTATTTCATTACCCAAAAGCCCAGGCGATAATTCCTCATGTCACATATGTGTTATGTTTTCCACTATCATCACACAACTACCGTACGTCCACCAATAACTCCAATATACAAGCAAACATTTTCCCTACCTACTCATCAATAAGCAACGTCCAATCCCCACCTGGGATACCCGTAGCCTCTCCATCCATACCACCTTCCGCCCTTACCACCTTATCAACACCACGCTTCCCCTTCTTCCACCCACTAACCAGCGTCCCCGTAACGCCCGGCAAGCTAATACTCCCCGTCGTGCCCGGCGGAGTCCGGAACCTCAACTGCGTAACCTTGCCCTGTCCATCCTTCCTAATCTCAATACCAAACGCCCCCAAACCCGTCACAAACCCCGCGTCAACCTCGCTCAGATCCCCCAGCTGTGGCGCAACCCTCCACGTCTTGCCGCTCTCGCTCACGAGCTGCAGACCCGCGACGTAGAAGCTAAGCGCGTACGTGGGGCCCGTAGACCAGCCGTGCGAGTGACTGATGATGGCGTCGCTCGAGTACAGCGGGTAGTGCAGCGCGCCTGTTTCCGAGTAGCCTTCGATGAAGGTCGAGTTGGTCATGCGTGGGTCGTCGAGCATGAAGTCGGCCCATTGCCGGCGCATGAGATCGAGTGCGTTCTGGGGCGCCGCGGACAGGAAGTGCGCTTCGAGTTCTAGGGAGCCGATGAAGGGGGATATGGTTGCTGGGGAGCCGGTTTCGGGGGCTGGGGCCCCGTACGGTCCCCATCGGGCTTTGAGGGCGCTGGATATGGCGGTGTTTTGGGTGGGGGAGGTTGTGATGTTTGCTTTGATGGACCAGACGTTGCCGTCTTGGGGGTAGACGTCGGAATTCTCATTGTCTTTGTAGAGATTGGCGTTGGCGTCCCAGAGGAGGCTGTTGGCTGCATCTTTGACTTTTGAGGCGATGGGTCCCCACTGGGATGCTGATGCGGTGTCGCCGACAAGGTTGGCGAGGTTGATGCCTTGGTTGAGGACGTAATAGAGAATCGAGTTGGCCTCGATATTGTGGCCGTTCATCCCACCTCGGAGCCAGTCCTTGTCTGATGTGACAAACATCAATCCAGAGCTATCAATGGAACCCAGCGACCAAGCTACCCCTCGAGTGTAGTGATCCCACGCATTCTTGACGTATTGCAAATCACCAGTGTAGTGGAAATAGTACGCAATTGCAACGAGAGTGTGCAAGTGATAGGTGAAGCTAACATCATTAAAGGTGTTGAATGGAAATCCGGCATATGGGAACATCCCATCTGAATGCTGAAGATCAAGTAGGGCATTGATTCCATTTTCAATTGATACCATATCATTCGTGCTTACGAATACTGCTGGAATCGACACAGTCATATCACCGGGCCATATTTCTCGATCTCGCTTGGCTCCATCAGTGAGTACGGTGCTTCCGTTGGCGATGGTGATATTGCTATACCAAAAAATTGTGTCTGTATCCCGCTTGGCCGGCGTCTTTCCAGGCCAAGAACGCAGAGTTGAAGCTCCGTAGTTCGGGTTGATGGTAGCTAACTGGTTTGTGTATGCTCCTAAAAAGCTCTTAGCATTTGATAAAGCAAAACAATGACCTGCAATACTCACCAGCATACCAGATTCGATTCAGTTTCTCATCATTCGAATGGAAATAACCTTTGTAATCCCTCAAATTTTGGCTGGGCGCAGCGGTAAAGTTTGTTGATACGCTCGTGACTTCAACGGCTGCATTGCTGGTAAGCGTCAAATAGCGAAAACCGCCTCTGTTATGCCAATCTTCAACCGTGTAGGTTCCTGGGCCTTTGCCAACAGATAAAACGAGGGGCTGGTCAAATTGAGGACCGGCGGTAGCGTCGCATGACTGGTTACTGATATACAGACTTGACTCCGTGTAGGTCAAGCTTATAGTGGCATCAGGTGATGAAGAAGCTCCAACTGTCACGCTCACAATGCCGGCGATATTCATTCCATAATCAAAAGTAACAGAGGAGGGACCTGTAAACTTGGCACTGCCTTCTGGACTGCCGAGCAGGGAGTTGGCGTTTACGACTGGACCATTATTTTGATATATGCCAACAGGATGTAATGTTCTCGAATCTGGCGCATGAATGTAAGAGCTATAGTCTTGTGCCAAAGCCGTAGCCAGAAATGTATGTAGGACAAAGGTCAAAAACATGGTTGCATAAGTCTCGATGGTTTTGTAAAATTCTGCAAAAACTGGAGGTTTGCAATCGTCGATACACTCGGGCAATCCCAAATATGAAGAAGTTGCTTTGTTGAAAAGGGATTTCGTAATAGGTGGTGGGTTCAAAGGGTATTGGGCTTGTAGAGAACGACCATGTTTGAGAGCAGCCTCAAAGGGCGCTCTCAGCGATATATACTCCATAGCGCGTTGCATTCACACCACCCCTGGAACAAAATGGGATGAGAACAAACAAGAGGCAAATGAGGACGCAGGAGTCCTGTGATGGAATTCGGTGTAAACATGAGCGATCTCAAGCGAAGAGGTTGTGTAACTAGCGCTTCCGCAATGACAAGGCAAGCTTAACATAATCCCTGTAGAGATCTAGCTACCGGTACTGTAGCCGAATCGAGACAGATGTTTGCCAACCTGGAGAGTTGCTACCCTAAAATACCTCGCTTCTTAAGAAATAGCTGTGAATCGTTACCTTGCCTTGCCCTGCCTTGCTGTGTGACACAGCTCAAGTCGATCTAGAAGAGTACGGAGTAGGTATGTAACTGGATAGTCTGGGTCCGGGGTATGGAGCAGGGGTTGGCTGTATATGGAAGGTGAACTTGGAGGGGAAGAGCGACTGAAGGTCAAGAGATGAAGATGCATATACAAGCGGTCACAAGCGCTTGAGGATCTTTGGATCCATCACTACCTTATGTAGACGGAACGGAATATCCTCATAACCTCGAGAATTAGTTGTACGAAGAGCCAAAACTCTTCTTTGTTCAACTCATCCAGTCGTTTAGCACAGACTTCTTAGTGATTCCGTCTCTCAACTTCTCATAACGACAAAGACCCCGAGAGATCAAAAGTGTGAAAGTGTAACAAAACTGCTACAGTAGCGGGGTTTTTGTGATCATCTTGACTCAACTCTCAGGGTCAAAACCCCCCGAGGAACTAACACCAACCATCTGTACGGTGAATACGACATTGCGTACGGGGTAGTAGTATACGGAGTATGCTGCTTCTGCAGAATGATGAAGGGTTGCTCCCGGTACTCTGCTTTGGGTTACTGACTCGCAGTTTCTGTTGCATGTCGCAGATCTCCAGAACCAACCAGCAGGGTGGTGTGGGGTGGGGTGCTTAGTCATATGTAAGTGCCGTACCATACCATACCATCCCATCCCAGATTAGGCCTAGATCATGCATCTCATAACCAATGATGCGTTACTTCACGCTTGACGTCCCTCCCCATTTTACTTCACTCACTCGCCCAACTTGTAAATTGAATTGCAACAAGGTTCTTGCACTGCACTGCAGCTTGGAGTCACCATGGCATCGATACAAATGCCTGGAGAGGCTTCGAACGCCGAGAGCGACTGGATCGTCCTGGACAGCGCCGATATTTACAACTCGTAAGTTCTACCATGCCTGCCTGCGCATTGCGCTGCACCAGCTGCTAATGACGTCTTGTAGTTTGAACGATGAAGAAGGAAATGAGAAATACCCTGGTAAGCAAGCTTCTCTGCCTTTCCTTTGCGGAAATTCTCTCCGGTAATATTGAGTGAAGATGCCTCTCATCCCAAAACTCTATGCGAAGTATAAGAGGAGGTCTGCTGTTGTTAGCACTTGTTGATATCCTCGTTGCTGTGAACCTCGTGTCTGATGCATTTGTGTGGTTCAACATCGGCCGACTTGTCATTTCTAAGAGTATCTCGAAGACTCTACCCACCCAATACTTAATCCAGGATTTTGGGACGAACGAAGCATGGCTGAAGCAGATTGACCACAAGTGATGGCTCAAGTTCTTGTCGTCCCGTCGCACTTTCACTTTGCGATCCTTGCTGCCGGGAAAGGAGTCACCGCAAGTTTTCTCTCTAGGATGAAGGATTGAAGTGAAGTGGAAGGGGTGATTGAAGCCGAACCCGCCTGTGCAATTCCCCCTCTGCTTCTCGGACTTTTTGAATATGACATGCTGTATGCTTAATAGCAATTTTGTAACATTTTGACGGAAATTGTGGTTATTTGACCTGGCCCTAGTTGCTAAGCTCGAGTGATGTACACTCAAAATTTTCAAATCCATTCAAGACTAGATTTATTCCACCTACTCCTCTTTCTACGGTCTTTGCGCTATTTATGTTCTGGCTTCAGATATAGACACGATGCTAATGGTCGCACAGCCAAATTACATGCCCGAGCAGTTGCCAAACGTCTCCGCGTCAAAGAAGGTCTGATTTTCCTTCCTGGCGTCCCCTCCAAGACGTACGAGGACTCGGACCAGGAAATAGCCTTTCGCCAACGCCGTTACTTCTATTACTTGAGCGGTATTAGCCATCCTGATTGCTTGATTTCGTATGACATTGGACGAGATGTAGTCTGTGCCTGGATTCCACCTCCAAATACAGGACGTAACGTAATCTACAATGGATTTACCCCTTCGCGGACCCAAATCAGAGCCATTACGGATGTCACATACGTTGCCGAGACGTCCCATCTCAAGCAATATCTCAAGTCCTACGTCAAGAACACGGGCAGCCACGCCAAGTTCTACCTTCTCCACAAAAGCCAGGAGCCCAAACTCCGCCAACATTTAGTGAACGATGATGGAATCGATATCATCGCCCCTAAGTCTCAGTTCGACTTCACGAAACTGCAACCAGCAATGGACGCTGCACGAGTAGTCAAATCCGAGCACGAGCTGAAGCTCATCCGGAAAGCTTGCGAAATCACCCAGAAAGCGCACCTTAATGTTCTCTATTTCATCAAGGACTGTGATAACGAGGCAGAGATCGAAGCTATCTTTGCAGCTTCTTGTATTGCTGAGCAGGCCAAGCACCAAGCATACGGCATCATAGCTGGCTCGGGAGAAAATGCGAGCACGCTGCATTACGTTGCAAACAACGAGCCGTTGGAAGGACGGCAGCTGGTCTGCTTGGATGCTGGGGTTGAGTGGAAGGAGTATGCTTCGGATGTCACCAGGACGTTTCCTATTTCTGGAAAGTGGACACCGGAGGCTAAAAGTATCTATGACATCGTGGCGAAGATGCAGGATGAATGCATTGCGATGGTGAAACCAGGTGTAAGTCTAAACACACAACTCCTCCACAGATCATCCACCAGACTCAATGCTAACTGCACGATCGTAGGCCGATTACCGCCAAATCCACATGCATGCTCACAAGGTTGCCGTCAAAGGCCTCCTAGAGCTAGGTATTCTCCAGAATGGAACATGGCAGGAGCTATACTCATCCGGAGTATCCGTCGCCTTCTTCCCGCATGGTCTTGGCCGTAAGTCACGTACACCAAGTCGACCCTCTACGAACAAGCTTGCTAAAACGCATAGATTACATGGGACTCGAGGTCCACGACGTCGGCGCACGAGGCGCTCTCCTCTACGGCTTCCCGCAAACCGCGCGAGTAAACTGGGAAACGGCATATTTCTCCATGGGAATCACGAACCCCTCGCTCCTCGAACCTGGCATGGTCATTACCGTTGAGCCCGGAGTGTAAGATTCCCTTCCCTTTTCCCTTTCCCTTGCATATCCACCTCTCCCCCTCCTCTTCCCTTTCCAACCCCAAACTGATCCTCGCCTAATAGTTACTTCTCCCGCTACGCCCTCGAACAAGTATACCTCAAAGACCCCAAGTTCGCCAAATACATCAACGCGCCGCTTCTCGACACGTACTACGCCGTCGGAGGCGTCCGGATCGAAGACGATATCTTGGTTACGGGGCACGGGTCTGAGAATTTGACGCGCGATATACCGAAGGGTGAGGAGGCGTTGAAGATTATTAGGGGCGAAAAGGAGAAGAGGGGTTGGTTTTGGTAAACTGGGTTGTGTGGTATTGTATTGGATTGGGTCGGGTTAGTAAAATAGTAATGATATTTAGTAATAATACTGTGGTTTTGAAAAATGTCTGGTGGTTTGTGATGCTTGTTTGGGTGGAGGAGGTGGCTTACTCTGAATATTGTCTGTCGGACTATCCCGAATAATCGATGAGGGGGTTGTGAAGAGACGGCAACACGCGGATTAGTTTACCTACGGTAGAGGTAAAGAGACTTGCTAGTAGCAAGTTGCTACCTAGATGGCCTGTAAGAAGCTACCACGTATGCCAGCCTCATCCCAATGATTTACTCGGCAGCGAACAAATGCACATAGAAAAACAAATCATATTTTATACTCACAACCTAAAATCCACCCGAGTCAAAAAATGTCCAATCCAGAAAGCCTCCTGGGAACCTCAAATCTTGATAGCAAACGACTTCAAGTATTCATAGTCCGGAATATTCGCATCTACAGTCTCCCTAATGATCTTCGCACCTTCAACTCCATACTTCTCACGCCACTCTTGGTCCTCGGTTTCCACAGTCTTGGTTTTCTTTTTCTTGGCGAAACACAGGTCAGTGAAAGTCCGATGCATGCATCGTGGCAAAAGAAGAAGATCTAGCAAGAGAAAGAAAATATGCCACTTACATGAGCGGCGCTCCTCGGCTTGAGAGAAGTACTATTAATCGCATCATCGTGGAAGCCTTTCCACTTCTCAAACGCGTCTCTGGCGCGCTGATGAGCTTCCTCGGTATCCCAAACCAGCATTTTCGGGGTATAGTCGATTCCAACTTCCGCGCAGTAAGCTTTAATGATGGCTTCGGGGTCGTCGAGAAGGTCATCGGCGTCGATAACGGTGATGCTAACTTCACCGTTCTTCAATTCGCCGTGCTGTCCGGCAATAGCGGGACCGACTTGATTTTCCTTGCGGAGAAAGTCGAAGACGCGGCGGAGTTCATCGTAGCCGGCCTCGGCTGGCATGAAGTTGTAGAAACCGGTGACTTTGTCAAGCGGGGGGATGGTGCATCGCCAGTACGATGGAATGCTGTGACGAGGGTGTCGGATCAAGAAGGTGAAATGGAATTGCTTCAGGATCTCTGCTGGAACGACGGTTGGATTGTGTGGCTCGGCTTCCGTGGAGTAGGGGTATGGAGTCTTGTGATGGCCGTTCGTATTCCCATTGGTGTGTCCGTTTGTGAGTCTATTCGTGACGCCGTTCGTGACGCCGTTCGTGGCACCATTGATAAGAGAATCTGTCTCTCCATTTGTTCCAACTCCTTTCTTCACAGTCTTCCCCCCGAGGGATGGAGCAATAGTAGCTGGTTTTCCCTCAGGAGGTACCAAATAGTGGGTAATGTCCTTGATGAAGAGGCGTTTTCCCTGCTTGATCATGAGTTTCCGGCGATTGTCAAACAGTGTTTTCCAAAGGCAATCAAGCCTGAGTAGGATAGAGGAGGTGACGCCTACTAGCACATCAAAAATATGAGACCGTTATTTTAGATGGACAAGTAGCAAAACCGTGAAAGACAGCTCTTGATACTGTCTGAGTTGAAGCGAAACAGGGTGGCAATCCGATCGTCCACGACGTCCACGAGCCGCTATATAGGAATTTCCAAACGTGAAGAACGTACTTTATTATGTTTCGCAGAAACTACTTCTTCAAAACACCTCGAGGCACTTGCCCAGGCCATACGGAATTAAAAATATCGACAGGATTTGGCCGGAATGACACAGGGCTCGGGATATGTAGGGGCCACGCAAAGAGAGGAAGTAGAGCTAAGCCGAACCTCTTTTCCCTCTTTTTCAATCCTCTCGAATATGGTCTTAAAGGTACTGCTCTCAAAGCCGCTCTCCTCGCGGGCTTTGTCGTCATCTTCGTATCTGGGACTCAGTCTCTCAGGCCCAAAGTAGAAGGCATCTCCGAATGGTTCGTGAACGCAGGTCAGGATGTCGCGACGGGTCATAAAAACCTGGAGAGGATATTAGCTCGTGCTTTTTTACTTGATGTGGAGTGATGCTCAGCTGAGACTTACCCGCTCAAAGGCAGTGCTGCACGCTCTCGGATGCGTAGCCACAAAAATAGGCTTGTTAGACATATTTGGTTCGTCCTCCAGGAAAGAATGGTGGGTGTAGTATGAATGTATATGGGGTCCGTTGTAGCAATCTGTATTCCAAGTAGAGCTTATGACGTTCTACCCAATGGGTGTCAACCGTATCTCAGGTTGGCGGGAGAAGAGAATCGTAGATAATCAATCTACTGGTAGCTGTAGAAAGATCAAACACTTGTGTAGCTGTGGAAGGAGGGAGCAGGTGGGGGGGTACTTATGCCCTGGATGGATGATCAAACTTTGTTGACTAACTTAGACAAAAAGCCCCCCACATAGTTTTTATACTTCGTAGAAGAAAAAAGGGGCGCCAACCTTGGAAGCGGGCCTTTGGGTAGGCAAGTGCCACGGGAGGGGGCAGCTGCCGCGCTTGCTTCAGCCAGCCCAGCCAACAAGAGCCTGGCCATGAGTAATACCTAGCTCGGTGGAATGGGGCAACCTGGGCTGGTTTGATGCAGTAACAAATACGAGTAATGGGAGATGGGGTCGTCTGTGTTTTTCTTATTTTCCTCATATTTTCCTCATTTTTCTCTCAACATAAAGGCTGGCTACGTCAACCACAGGGATTCATTCGTCCCACGGCCACGGCATGCGCAAGTGACCCCACCAAGGCGACGCCCGTTACCCATACTTACCCATGTAGATGCAGATTATGTGGAGGCCTATCCGGTCTGGTCTGGATGATAGGGCGAGTCGCGGCATGTGGATGTGGTGGAAGAGGGGTGGGGGATGGGTGTCATGGGAGGGGCGTGCAGTTGGGACGAAGAGGTATATCATTATGGAATGCTTTGAAGCTTTTGACACTTTGGATGTTGCTTTTTACGGCCAGTGCCACTGCTTTAGGTCAAGTCCAGGATTGCCTCCAATCGATAAGAGCTGCATGTATGTCGTGATGTTGGGGGTCATCACGGTCCTCTTTCTTCCTCCACCTCCACCTCCACCAGCTCACTGCAAGTCATTCCAACCCTCAACCCCGCGGACCTACCTGGGTATAGTCCTGGTGATTGCAACTTGTCTTTGGAGAAGCTCAGCCCAGCCACCCCAGCCACATACACATACAGTATTCCTCACATATTCCTCACATGACATCGGGATCGGGATCGGCGTTTATTGCCGCTCCCGTGCCTCGGTGCTTCGCTTCGCTCAAAGATTGCATTACTAAGACCGAGGACGAGACTTCACCTCCTATAATCTTCCCCACTACCGTATTCGATGCACCCGCACTGCAGTGTCTGCACCCTGCGGCAATAAAACACCTGTTGATTTTGTTTCCGTCCGACCTATTTCAGTTCACAGTTTAATAATAAGAGCGAGAAGAGGTCTACTATTACTGCACCTCTTTTCAGATTCATATTCCTCTTGCTCTTCCTCCTCCTCCTCAGCGTACTCACAGTGGCCTTCTATCTGTTCCTGTTCGCCGATCAGCCAGCCCATTTGTCAAGTTTACTAACAATTATTACCTTACTTCTCTTCTTCATCTTGGCCTTTTCCCTACTCCCCTCCCAGGAGGCTAAGCCTGAATTTCGACTCTAATCCATATCACAACCTCAAATCATCTTCAGTACCGTACCTTAGTATACGAGTAAGCTTGGCAAGCATTGGCACCATATCTTCTTAAAAAAAAACGTAGCGGTCTCTTTCCAAAATCTCACCCTCCGAGAAACAAAGCAGACGTCACTCTATATTCGCAGGATTGGAGGTCTACCCGTTGGCCTGAGGCGTCCCATACTATAGCATTCACCCAACTCAGTTCTCGAATCTACTCGTAACGGCTGACACATCCCAAAGACCCCGCCAGATGATCCCAGACGATCAGCCGTTCCATTCTTCCCCAAGAACCTCAAAAGCAGGACCCTTTTGACCTGCGCGACGCTGTCAGACCTTTCGCAACATGACTGGCTCGCCGTTCGAGCAAGGCGCTATGTCTGCCGCAATGGCTCTCTCCAATTCTCCCGAGTCTCCAGAATCTTTCGAAGTCGACGAGGAGTCCAATCCAATGCAATCAGCACATTGGCAGACGCATGACCAGACATCTCCCAATTCCACCTCGCAAACGCGCGCGACTGCACCTTTGCAGAAACGAAGGCGAGTCACAAGAGCATGCGACGAATGCAGGAGGAAGAAGATAAAGTGTGACGGAAAGCAGCCGTGTACCCATTGTACTGTGTACAGCTATGGTATGTAAATTCGTCAACGTGGGGTGGGAAAAAAAGCGACTAACATGTTCGCAGACTGCACCTACGATCAGCCTTCGAACAGGAGAAGAAATCCTGCGCCGCAATACATTGAAGCTCTGGAAACACGATTGCAGCGAGCAGAAACCCTTTTGCGCACACTCCTTCCCAACCTTGATCTAAATGATCCGAATATTGAGACTACAATTCAGCAACGCCAAGCGGGGGATGCCAAGGGATCTTTATCAGGGGGGGCATCAAGCGATGCGGTTGCAGAGCAGGATGCCCAATTACGATCCATGATAGCATCTACAGGACAGCTTGACCTAGACGATAGCGGCCATTGGGATTTCCATGGAGGCTCATCCGGAACAGTCTTCGTCAAACGCATGCGCGAACAACTTGGAAGCTTGTTGAGTCCCGAGAAACCTGGTAATGGCCCATTGCTCCCGAAACTACCGCGACCTTACCCTATTGTTACACTGGATTCACCACGGTCCGCGACAGAATCTCCTCTCGACGGAGGCCTTCCAAATACAGTTGATCTTCCAAGTAAAAATGTTGCAAGGGTATTATGCGAGCATTCTCTAGATACGGCGTGCTCTTTACTCCGATTTGTTCACCAGCCTACTTTTTATGTCATGTTTGAAAGAATCTACGAGGTTCCCGTCGAGAATTTCGGCAACGAGGAGAACCAATTTCTAGCCCTACTCTACGTTGTACTTGCTCTAGGTTGTATGTTTGGCCGGCAAGGTGATGAGTATGAGCAGTCATATAAAGCTGGAATCGATCATGGGTATATTTGACCCCTTTTATTCCTCCCACATCAAACCCTTTTTCATCGTCTGGATGTCAATTGCAAATTTCCAATCCCTCATCTTTACGTTCAATGAGACTAATGTTTGGATATAGCCTAAAATACTTCAGGGCGGCACGTCAGATGATGGATATAACAGATTGTCGCGATATCGTATCATTGCAGGCTCTACTCTTCATGATTCTTTTCCTTCAAGCAACTGCTAACCTAAGCACGTGCTATTCATATATCGGAATTGCTTTGCGATCTGCCTTGCGTATGGGGTTGCATCGAAATCTTGCTGGGAGCTTCAATCCAATCGAACGTGAAACCAGGCGGCGGCTGTTCTGGATCATCAGGAAGATGGATACTTACGTTTCTGCATTGCTGGGTTTCCCAATGATGCTAAGTAGCGACGATATTGACCAGGAATTACCAATCGAGGTTGATGATGAGTACATTACTAAAGACACAATTCTTCCCATGCCGCAGGGCAAGACATCACTTTATACAGCCTCCAACGCACATACACGTTTAATGTCAATCCTTGCGAAGGTCGTCAAGTACATATATCCGACTAAAGGTCTAGAACAGTCAGTTCAAGGTTGTGCGACCGCTTCATATGTTATTAGCCATGCGAAGATCCAAGAGATTGAACGAGACTTGACAGATTGGCTTGATCAGCTACCGATGGCTCTCCGACCTGGGGGAACTGCAAACCCAGACCTTCTTCGGTAAGTCTACTCGCGGGAAATCAAATGATTTGTCATTCTATATTGGGTAGTGAACAAAGGAGGACTGGCTGACATTTATCGATAGTGTCCAACAACTTTTACGTTTAGCTTATGCCCACGTACAAATGATGCTTTATCGGCCATTCCTTCACTACGTTTCTCGAAAAGCAAATGCTGGGAGCAAACTTGATGATCGCTCCTATGCTTGTGCTGCGGCATGTGTCAGTGTCGCAAGGAATATCGTTCATATCACCACTGAGATGAAAAAGCGGGGTCTCTTATTAGGGGCATACTGGTTCACAATGTATACAACCTTCTTCGCAATTTTGTCTCTGGTATTTTTTGTACTCGAGAACCCAGATAAGGCTGGGTCCCAAGAGATTCTCGCGGATGCGAATGACGGAAAAGATGCTCTCGAAGGTCTTGCGAAGAAAAGCCAAGCTGCAGACCGTTGTTCCGTGGCTCTCAGGGTAAGTCGCTAAAGATTCTGTCTTGCTTGCAAAGCTAATAGTAGTAAAAGCCACTGTTTGAGCAATTGTCTCAGAGGCTAAAGGAAGGACGAATTACAACTATTCTCCCTAAGAAGAAGCGCTCCGCTCCATCGCCAAATCTTGGACCACGTGGCACAAGCACTCCTATCTCTCAGGATCAGCCTCAGCCGAACTCGAGCGCTCCTGTGGTACCAGTACCAAGGTCGACGACCTTCCCGGTATCCACACCCATACAGAATAGCAACCTTCAGAGATCCTCGCTTGATGGTAATCGCTTCCAGCTTAACACACTATCAACCCCAAATTTGAGGCAGAACTACCACGAGATTATATCGCCCACAGACTTTTCCAATACAGGAACGCCAAATTCTAGTAGCACTAGCCCTAGCATGTCGCAGCCTTACTCTACCCCTCATCAATTCGGCGCTGTTGATTCATTCACAGACCTCAACTCAATGATGTTTCCATCAGCAGATCCATTTGCGTACCCACCGAACCACCCGATGATGGAATTGGAGAATGTCAAACAAGAAAATATGGGGATGGCCAACGGTGCTCAGACGCCGTCATTTCTCTCAAATACTGGGGCACCTGGAGTGTATGATGATCTTGAAGGTCAAATTTTTGGTCCAATACCACCTTATCTAACGCAAGGACAACAGAACTACGACTTTCGGGGACAAACAAATACAGGAGGAATGATGCCCAATATGAATCCTCCAGATATGAACTACCACCCTGGCTTGACTCCGAATGGAGATATGAATTTCTTACTGTCTGGCGATAGTAATGAGTGGGACAATATACTTGCAGATGAACGGTTTAGGCAATGATCCTTGAGTGGCCATGCACCCTACATTTTGGGCAAGAGTCGCGTTTATTTATACTGTTTAAAGATGTATGTTAGTGGTCACTTGGGATAGACTTGGGAGCGAGCGAATCTGGGTTTAGTTGGAAAAGGTCATGCACGCTTCGCATTGGCGCTGGACTAGCTGCACGTTTTATGATTATTGAGAGATGAGTTTATGTTTATACGCAACAATAGATTCCCTTTGCCTATAGATTGTTCCTCTTCGCTTTTACCTAAGTCGCTCTTCTCAGTTCTGCTAAATTACAGATGATTTGAAAAGGACTAGGGGGGTGGTTTTGCACAGCACGGTCCATATAGAGTACACGTGACCTGGATATTCGGAGAGCTGCTGCGCTGTCTGGACCGCGCCGCGTTATTTACCCCACAATCGTGGTCTTCCTCTACATCGCCCTCCTTTACACAAGCTCCTCACAACTTCTCAACTGGACCTCGAATCAAGATGACTGGGCCTCAGAACCCCCCTTCTTCTCCGACCCAAAGTCGTAATAAGAAGACGCTGTTGGTTACTGGTAAATGACGAACTGCATCATAAGCTTTTACAGCTATCTAACGTTGACCAGAACCCCCGAAATTCGACCTGGAATCGTACATACAAAACTACGAAGGTACTCTACTAAAACTTCGTTAACATCTAACACGTAGCTGATCCACATCCAGGGCGAACTAGACTTGAACGACTCCTCCATATTGGTATTTGCTCAACTTTCCTCGGAGTCGACGCTCTCAAGCTTGCGGTCAAGGAGGCAAAGCGCGGCAAGGACACCAAGCGATACATACAAGCACAGGGTCATCTGCAAACGATAGGCCCCAATGAACCTGAAGCTCGGAGGGACCAAGGATGGATCGAAGCCACGGACAAGAAGAACCAGGCAGAAACAAACCGCCTCCAGACCGAGCTCAATGGATACAAACATAACCTTATCAAGGAGAGCATTCGTGTATGTTTTCGTTCCGCCGTACAAGGTTACTTGGTGTTATTTGGCTAACTGCAACGCAGATGGGCAATGAGGATCTTGGCAAGCAATATCAGGCAATGGGCGACCTCCCAAAGGCATCCGAAGCTTTTGGTCGTATGCGACAAGACATCAGCATTTCGAAGCATATTATAGACGTCAGCCGACACCTTATCGAAGTAGCTACCGAGCAGAAAGCCTGGATCACAGTCACTTCCAATGTGCAGAAGATCAGAGGCATCCTTTCGACTTCAGACGAGGACAAGTCCATCATCCCATATCTCCAGGCTGCAGAGGCGTTGGCTTCTTTCGATAATGGAGATTACCGTAATGCTGCTATTTTATTCCTTGGCATTGATACAGGACTCGGCTCGACCGCTGCAACGATTATCAGCCCCAACGATGTCGCCATTTATGGTGGCCTTTGTGCTCTTGCAAGTATGGACCGGAATGAGCTGCAAAAGAAGGTGCTTGAGAACTCTAGCTTCCGAACATACCTGGAACTCGAGCCGCAAATTCGGCGTGCCATCGGTTTCTTCGTGAACAGCAGATATACCGCTTGTTTAAGTGTCTTGGAAGCATACCGGGCTGACTACCTCCTGGATATCTACCTGCAGAAGCACATTGAAGAAATCTATCACATGGTTCGGAGCAAGAGTATTGTTCAGTACTTCATTCCTTTTTCATGTGTCACTCTTGATAGCTTGAATCAGGCTTTTGCTCCACCGGGGAAGACTATAGACAAGGAGCTAGTAACGATGATCCAAAGTCAAGAGCTCAATGCAAGAATCAACACTATCGATAGAGTAAGTTGTAATGACAACATTCCTTGTAGTCAAGCTAATAGTGAACCAGCTCCTCGAGGCAGTCCCCTCCAACCCCCGAACCGAACTCCAACGAGGTGCTCTTCAGATAACCGATGACTATGCCCGCGAGGCGCGCCGCCGAATCATGCACATGAATGCATCCATGGGAGATCTGGAAGTCAAGGGAAAGCGTGGCGCCGGACACAATATGAACCTTTCGGAAGACCTGTTCGGTGAATCGGTGGGCCGGGAACTGCGTTCGAGAGGCGGCGGTTAGACCATGTTATCGCGAAGGAACTATTATGACGAGAAAATGATTTGGCCAGATGGGAGCGAATATGGCGTATGAATGATGATTTGGGGCACTTTTGGCGTTATGGAGTGCAAACGGTGCATAGAGACAACTACATAGGTTGTTGGAGACTGGCGTTGCGACAATAGAAGCTGATATCGCTTTTCGCGAATAAACTCTTTGAGGAATGTCTGTTTATGGTAGACTGATCTATTGATGCAATTTTCCTTGCATTTTCGAGATTCTCCTGTATAAATAGGTACATGTCCCAAGTGGGTCTTTCAAGTCCATAATCATCGCTACCAAACTTTACGTTTTACACGGTCGCTCTGGTCACTTTACCAGTACCATCGAACTTCCGAACTTTCATATTTAGTGGTCACCGTCCCATGGTTACGAGAACGGCGCCCCTTCCCGTTTCAAGCTTTTGTTGCACTTCGCGATTTCTTATAACAGTACACCAGGTATATAGCGCCCAGAGCAGTTAGGATGCTACGGAAAGGACATAGGTAGATGCAAATGGGAATAGCACAGCATGCTAGATTCTTCTGGAAGAGGAAACGAGGTGCCTTATCCCGTTACTGTCATAACCGCATTGAGTTGGGATTTTGTGCCGGTTTATGCTGGTTATCATGTAGTCTGGGTTTTAGTTTTCAGGCCTGCCGGTTTTCTGTATGACGAGGTGGTTTAATCTGTTGCACTTTGTGGGTTTTGGTAGAAGCTCTAGACTACATTACTTGGAATGCTAGTAGAGGGGTTTAGGTGAGGTACTGTGTGTGCTAGCATGACAGCGTGTCTGGGGGTGTATCAAGGTTGCCTTGAATCTACCTATACTTTAACTGCTTCGAAGCGGGTTCTTACCACTCAGTCTGTTCTGTAACACGTAGGTATGCCGCTTTGATAGTACAATGGGACAATCAAGTACCCGCAAACGGTGCCGTAACGGGTTATCTCACTCATAACTTCCCAGTACTTGGTTGGACCTTCGCACGCCCCTGAGATTTGCACTGAGCGAACTATCGCCAATACACTTTACGCTTTTGTGACTCTGGGGTTGTATGCGCAGGATTGCGGTTTCTCCTATACTATAAGCTTGATACTGGATCAATTGCACTCGGTACTAGTTATCGGGCGAAGGCCTACCGTTATGGGACGAGAGCGAGGGCATGGATTTAGAGGCCAACGCACCCCCGAAAATCTGGTCTTCACTATCTGATAATTAGTAAATCCTATGTTGGTGATCGACACTGTGATCTAGTACCTGTTTCTGGAGGTAAGCTGCTACTCTATTGCATATGGAATTTGCTAACCTGCTGCCGTATATCTGTGTAAAGCCTCACCACGTAGTAATAATCTAAAGAGGCTTTGACCATGATTAATATTGGATTTGTCTGATATGAGTACACAATGGAGTGATGCTCCCCACGGAATGATCATACAATGTCCATGCCCATACTATACAAGTACATCTATGCCACCTCCCCCGTATTTACAGAATGATCTTATCCGGCTTCCTTCCTTCTTCCTTAACTGGCTCAGCGTTCTCCTCTGACGCCTGCTCCTGGGCATCCTCAACCAAAACCTCCTGTGGTCTTCTATCCTGCATCAGCCCATGCACCACATTCCCACTCCACGTCTCCGCATACTCGGCATCCAACAAATCGTTCCACAAAACCTCAACAGGTGCCCCCGTGCCCTCCCCTTGCAACCCAAGCCTGGTCCCCTTCTCCGTCCCAACCTCTACGGCAGCCAGCCTGCCCAACACAAACGCCATATCCGCTACACTATTCGGCTTCTGATCCATCAGCTTCCGGCCCGTCATCTTCCTCCTCTCCCGACTCTTCTTCTTCCCCCTCTGCTTCTCCGTCAGCCGCTTGTTCTTGGCACTCTCCACATCAATGCCGTTCTCGTAATCCTTCAACTCCTTCTCATTCGGGAAGAGATGCTCCTTGGTCCATTCTAGCTCGTGGCGGCGCCGGAACTCGCGCAGTCTTTGGAAGGCAGAGATCCCGATGGGCGGGGAGGGAAAGGTGAGGGTTGCGAGGGGCGTCCAGTGGTCTTTTCGTAGGGCGCGGGGGACGGATTTTTTGCCGTTGAAGGGGAGTTGGCGCAGGGTTTTGTTGTTCTGTGTTTTGTACCAATTAGCACTTAGACCTTTGAGAGAAGTTACAGAGAACCTAGAAAAGCGAGGGAGAGTACTTTTAGAGCTTTGGTTAACGAATACACGACGTGATTCTTCTGCAAGTGGTTGTAGACGAATATCTGCCGGCCCAATTCGAGCTTCGGCGTCTCGGGGACTGTGGAGGCGTGCCGTGCCCCTCGGATTGTGAGTATCGCATGCCGCGCGAGGTCTGTTGTCGGGCGGACGTTCATTGTGTGTGGTGACGCCCGGTGAGTGTACAGTTTGATGCTTGAGTTGAGGTCCTTCAAATGTTCAATTTGTGGTTTAGCGCAGAACTTTGCGCACGCACCTTACCGGATTTGGACAGCTGTAACTTGATACCTTTGACTAGCCTAGCACCAGCAAATCACTGGAAAGTTAAAAAACCCAGGAGAGAGGACAGTAGATTTTCGAAAAGTGCAATTCAAGGGGATGGGGAGCTGGAATTTATAAACAAAATTATAAAGATAGGTAATACGATTATGATGATTCCAAGGATTTAAAAGTAGGCGGCATAGCATATAGATGCACTTGTAACTATATTTCTCTTATACTAGTGCCCAGACACTAGCATCAACAATACAATAGCACCCACCCATTCTCAGTTAATACAATAAGTTATATAGTATCCTCGGGCTCGTGACTTCCGAATGAAGAAATAATAGCCTAAAAAGGTATAGATCTTCAAATCTTAGCGCTGCTGGGAACTTACATCCCCTCCTCATTCATAAACCAGCCTCACCTTTTAATCAAGACTTCAACTACTATTTTCCGAGTTATAAGACGCCTTGATAAGTATGATGGGAAACGCACCGCGTATCTATGATGAACTTACCCTGCCACATCCTTGCTTCAGGTACTACAAATCAGTATAGTGCCCCACCCCGCACTATAGTCCCCCTTTGCATTACCCTATTACCTGTATAGCGCTAGTTCATAAGCCCAGGACTCATATCGCCTTAAGGCTTCTTATGCCTGATTAATAATAATAATCTTAGAGATTTACGGCAGGAGCATAGGCATACTTAGAACCTCCCTAGGGGTATGTGGTTGTGCTAAGCTAAGGATTTATATACAAAGTCCTGTCTATAAGAAGCCAAGACCACAAGGGGAAAAAGACCTTCTATAGACAGCCCCGGGTCCCTGGTCCCGCGGTGTCTTAATTCCCTTATGAACCCCAGAAAACAATTGCAAAAACGCGTACCAAAAGACTATATAGCTGTGACCTTCCCCTCTATTTAGGATAGACCTGGGTGTCCTTAGGGGGTATCCTCAGCCTAAAACCTCCTCCTTATCCCTCTACCCTCTCCCTGCCAATTATCCGCTTTATATGATTTCATCGTATTATTCGAGGTATAGAAGGAAGAGGGTCGCATTTGTAGGTGGTAGCTTTTCTCAGGTGTCGAAGCCACGGTGTCTGTAAGCAGCGCCCTCAATCCCCATATCGCCCAAATGCCTAGGGAAGCGGCCCTAGGTATAGGAGATAGATTCGAGTATATGCGATATTATTTTGTGTTTTCCGGGCGATCCGACGCGTCCAAAATCGTATGTGCTAGTGGCGGAGAAACCGAAACACCATAGAAATTCGTCCAAGCAATCAGGTCGTGATCTGTACCACTCCACCACACCGTAATGCCCTCTTCTGCCTCCCATAATGCTTCAGCTCTAGAGTAGTATTGCAACTCTCTAGGTTGGTAGCAGGCCCCGCGTACAGGTCCCGAGTCCGTCTTCTGCCCGCCTGCCGGATGGACAAAGACGGCATGGTTGACTTTTAATGTTCCACGCGGCCTGGCACATTATAATCCAGTGCTGCTTAGAGCCCCCTCTCCTGTCTTCTCCGTTCCCTGGAGCGAGAGCGAGAACGGCCTCTGTATTTACGCCTTGAGCTTCTCGAGTCTCTATATGCAGACTCATAGGGACGACTAGAGTATCTATTGGAGAATTAGTCTGGGACTTCGCTCCACACAACTCGTATAACTGACCTGTCATCGCGTCCAGAGTGAGGAGAGTAGGAAGAGGGTTATGACGGCCTTCTATCTTGTCTGGTACGAGCAGTATGGTCATTCTCCATATGCTTGACATTAGCCAGCCGTACTCCTGCTTTGTTGTCTGACCTGTCGCCTGGCTTGTGTCCTTCCATTCTATCTTGAAGTTTGGACCCTCCATCATCAGGAGCCCTCGAGCCACCATTTGTTTTCCAAGCAGGATCATTGGGAAAATTCTCTGCGGGATTGTATTCACCCGTCAGCGTACTAATGTTCTCTGGCGTCTGCCCTTGTCGACGCTGTTTGGCTTTGACCCCGTCCTTGTAGCGGTCGTAACTGGATCTCGAAAGCCGGAAGTATAACCCATCGTCCAATATCTTCCACCAAGTCATTCCTTCTCTATGGCTATGGCTCTTCTTTTTATTCTATAAATCATTAGCAATTGTACTCGGAGCTGAAAGTATCAGAACATATCTGGCTGCGATCCATGTTTGCTGTAGCAAGCCAAACACTCAATCCACAGCTCTTCAATCCATGTTTGCTGTAGCAAGCCAGACACTCAATCCACAGCTCTCCAATCCAGATACCCGTATTCAAATTCTGCCACAATCCTATCCGCGTCTTTAAAACCTCAAGACGCCGCCCATTAGATGCCCAATCCGCGTGCAATACGTGTGCAATCTGCGCCTCGAAGAAGAACTTCAAAGCAAGTAAAATAGTAACCCTCCTAGTAGAGGACGATCCCAGACAACTTTTACTCGCTTAGAACAGGAGCAGTACAGTCCGCGTGCAATCCGCGTGCAATCCGCGTGCAATCCGCGTGCAATCCGCGCCTTGAAGAGCTTCAAAGCAGGTAAAATAGTAACCCTCCAGGTAGTGGATAATCCTAGACAAGTTTTAGTAGCTTCTAGAACAGGAGCTGTACAGTGAGGTTCGTTACGGTACTCCGTCACGCTGTAATTGGGCTGAAGAGGGTGAAATATTTGCGCAACGATATTTTGGATATATCACGTCTCGCTTAACGGAGCGGACAGCTTTGGCAGAACGCTAGAATAGCCACCTACCAAACCCTTAGGTGCTATTAGTAGATTTGAACTCTGTCTGAGGTATATAGATATGCCTGAAACCTTTAGGTTTTAGGTTTTAGGATCACGAAGGAAAAATGGATGGGTGAAAAAAAAAAACCCGGTTCCTTAATTATCACGTGTTTTCTCGGCTTCTAATTGGCTAGACTGCTATTTTGCGCCACCTTTTCATGTGACTGCTCGGGGTGGCAATATAATTCCCCGCGCTGACCTAATCGTGAAGTC
>QGMG01000227.1:0-41341 GCA_007825325.1 Lachnellula cervina | reverse complement strand
CCCGTCGACGCGACGAAGATCCCGGCGGCGCAGTACGGGTACGAGGTGCTTATGGGCTGTGGGTTTGGCGCTGGGCTGAGCACGCTGTTGACGCTGGCTAGGCTGGTGGTTGAGGAAAGGCATTTACGTATTTATCCGTTTTTTTGTCTCCCCGCTGGTCGTCTGAGTGCTTGAGTGGGATACTGATGGGTTGTAGCGGTGGTAATGGGCGCCTTAACCCAAGTGCGTGTTCTGGGCGGTACTATTTCGCTGGCGATATGGTGTGCCACTTTTTTCATCCTCCTTCCTCCCTTCTCCCTTCTCCCTTCCTCCAAACCCCAACCAAATCACACAACCCCATCCCATCACACTCCAATACTAAACATATCCACCCTCCAGCTCAACCATCCTCAACACCCACCTCCACCCCCAACTCTCCACCCTCATCACCCCCGCACAAGCACAAGCCATCTCAGCCAACCTCTCCGCGATCCACGCCCTAAGTCCTGTGGAACAGGCCAGCGTTAGGAGGGCCTTTGCCGTGGGCTATAACCGACAGAATATCTTCCTTGCTGCGTTGACGGGCGTGGGGATGCTTGCTAGTTTGGGGTTAATTGAGAGGAGGCCGAGGAGGGTTAAGTGAGGAAATGGGGGGGCCTCGTAAGCAGCTTGTTCTGCATACTAGATATACTATTATGCTGAATATTTAGGGTAAACGAGGGGGATTTTCGCTGAGTTGGATACTGTGCTAGTTGGATGGATGAACGGCTAACTTTTGGTTTCGGGTCGTGTGAGAGGGGGGTTGAATATCGGATTATCGTCTGTCGTGCAGTCCCAACTATAGGCAGACATCCAGTCTCAACTCCAGACATGCAGTCTCGGAAACGACAGAATGGAACTAAACCCGAAAGCAATTCACGATTTGACAAAACCCCGTCTCCCATTCTTCCTCCTTCCGAGACTCGGACTCCGTAGTCAGAATGGCCATCTCATCTCATCAGATCCCATTTCCACAGCGGTCCAAGTCGCAGCCATGCCACGCTGCTAGCATCCCTGCCTCATACAGTACACACGCGCGCGCGCACGCGTCGTAGATATACACTGGGAGATCGGAAATGGGAAATGAGAGATGGGCTCCACAGCAGTATCTTAAGAGGTAGAAAAGGAACGCATCCGTGCTCTGTTATCATCCTCGTTCCATTGATCGCAATTCGTCTCGTTAGAGGCATCTTCATCCGGTATAATGTACTGTACTAAAGAAGGACGAGTTTCAGGGGATGAAGAAAGAGCTACGTGGGAGCGATAATTGGGGATGCGAGGCATTTGTGAGGGGGAGAAGGAACGCTCTAATATACCGTGTGACATTAACTAAGAGTGATTTTTAATTTCTGCGGGCTGGGATGGGCCGGAAACGGATTTCGAGTAAATGGTCTTTTGGGTCGAGTCTAGTGTTCCTAGTTCGACAGTTCTGGGGAAGATATCTTTGTCACTTGACATAATGGTGGTATGACTATCATGCAAGCAAAATCTGGAGCAAGGTCTCAAGCTCTCTAACCGCCTCTCTATTCCAGTCAAAAAATCCCATTTGAGCCAATAATCTTCCAATTAGTAAAGAGCGGATATGGCAAATATCAATGTGATGATGCAGGCATTGCACAGGAAGGGAGTTGGCCATTTGTATAATACGGATTGCATGTAACAATCAACTCTTTGCTTTTTAAACCTAAACCTAAACATTTTCGCTTTTATTTTAAGTACGAGAATGAGAATCTGGACATTAGATGAAGCATTTTAACATTTTTGAGAAATGGGATGTTTTTTTCCCAAGGAGATAAGCAAGAATGATAAAAGGCAGAAAAGAAGAAAACAACACACGCGAGCTCGCCCGTACTTGTAATCTGAGGCCTGAAACATTGACTACTCTGTAGGAATTCTTGGACTGCATTCAGGGAATATGAAGAAATGAAACCTTTAAATCCATAGGCACCAAAAGAAATCCCGAAACCATGACCCCCGCGTAGATTGCGGGAAGAAGAGACTTTGGATGGACTGCAATAGGGCAAGGCACCGACGCGGAATGGCTGCCATGGATTGAAACCCTAGTGATATATCCCTCGATACACCCTAGTCTGTGCAAGAGTGAATTTGGGGCAAGGCAGCGGCCCATACTGGATATTATCGCGAATCGACTGCGCAGAAATAAAGAGGTCCCGACCAGGGTTTCTCATCCAATCGTCCCGCGCCTTCCAAGCCCGGTAAGTCCAAGCCAGACCAGCATCAGCAAGTTGCTGCTGAAATTTGGCTCTTTGAGCCTCCAGATTCTCCCTCTCACTGGCATCCATCTCGGTCTCGCTGTTTTCTGCTCTCGCCTTGTCAAGATCGACCAGCTCTATCGTATATTGTTCTCTATACACCCCCCTGGCTGGCTCTTGCGATGGCTGTCGTCGATAGAGGATAAGATGCTTAGCGGGGAAGTAGTAGAATACTTCAAATAATCCTGCTGCCTGGATGTCGATGGCGAGGTTTTGGATGGGAAAGTCGGGATTGTTAAAGACTTGGTGGCGCCAATCAAACCTCTTCTGGGAAGCCTCCATACCCATTGGCAGTATAACGTCGCTTTCCCAATTCACGTAGATTCTCGCAGGTATGCTGATCTCAATGCCATAGCGAAGCACGCCGTGTGTTCCAAAAGTCAGGGTGTAATACTTCAAGCCGATAGCTCGGGATTCGTGCGTAGCTTGAAGCATTGCTGGATGGGCGCAGAAGGACGAGTAACGATGGCAGAGAAACTGGGGGACAACAACCCCCACCATCATGTTCACTTGCTCAAGCCTGTCATGGTACCTGGCCCAAAGATCGATATTTCGAGGTATGTGGGCGGCGTAGATCCAAATCTTAGTGCGGATTTCCGTGGGGAGCTTGCCAAAGCTAAATGCGAGGATCGGGGCAGATGGGCCGGTATGATAAGACAAACGCATATCCATTCTTGAATGTGGAGGGAGATATTTGCGTGATATTAGTGTGGTAAAAGGACTGCGACGTCCACGTTAAAAACCGCAACCTGATATATGTGTAACCAAGCCTAGCCTCTTTTGGATGAGTCTAAACACAGTAGCAAATACAATCGCATAATCCTAAGTCTAGGATGAGGAATATGAATACAGCATTATAACTTGGTGTTTACATACTGATGGTGTGTCACGTCAAGACAATATGGAGGTGGCCGAATATCTCATTACATGCCCTGAAGAGGGCCTAGTTTGGTACATCCACTGGGGATAACCCGTCCAGTCATCAAGATCGTGAACAACTATAACTACAGCTTTCCCATGCATCCCAACAGAAAAGGAATTGAGTGGTGCGAGGAGGTCGCCCGACCTGTGGTGAGCCCGTCCCAGCTCAGAAACATACCCTCAAGGTATGCCTAAACCAGGAAACAAGACTAAAGCAAACGCATTCCTTCCTTTCATAATCAAAACAGCAAAGCAGGGGGTATTAGATAAAGAGTAGAGGGTGATGTTTTCGTTCATCGGAAGGCGGCCAACCTCGATAGCGAAGTGAAATTTGTGGCGAGCGCAAATTCCATAAATGGTCCAATCTGATGGAGATAGCAATCGTCCTCGGAACTATTTTGACTCCGAGCTGGGTACCTATCGCGACCTGATACAACCTTAGATGGTCTTGGGAGACCGGGCGTTCCTGCAACAGTCAGTCGAGTATTTTATAGCTAAAGGGAAAACATACCCGATGTCCACAATATCATCCACATGATTGCACAAAGCCACAAAAAGGTCAAAGAAAAGTTTACCGCCACTCTCCATTTCTGTCTGCATGGTTCCGCTCCTCTTAAATGTCTTGCGACATCTGATGATCAGGGCAAGGTAATGAGCGCGGAGCCGCGAGTCCGAGTCCGGCGTGTTGTCATAGGCATATCGTGCGCTACGCAGGATTGTAGAGACCTCGATTCCACTCTGCAGACCTTGCTTTTTAAGGGCAAGGCGTTTGAGCTCCTCCAAGCCATACTTCTCCGCCGCACAATATATGACTGTATCCTTCAATAGGTGGTCTCCCACGCTGGAGATGTATGTTGTGGCCTCGACGGATCCGCGACCACCGGGATTTTCTGGGTTTGGGCTCCTCTCGGCATCCTCGAGTTCCCAAGAGCTTCTGCGCTTGTTGTGGACCAAGCGGGGGTAGTAGTCGCCCTTCTATAAAGCTAGACATTAGCAGATGCACTTCAAGGATACATGGGCCGTATAAAGAGCCGCGGAGAGTATGAACGTACGTATAGGTACTCGAGAACGCACGAGAAGACTTCGGGTTCTTCGTCTGGGAGATCGATCCTCTTGCTCTGCGCCTCGAGGAACTGCCCTCTGCACAGCGCCGAAAAGAACGGCGACAGCGCGAGAACATCCTCGTGGGCTGCAAAGAGCCGTTCTTCCCTGCCGACTGTAAAGGTTACAATCCGCGAGGTCAGAGAACTGTTTGCGCATGTGTTAGTAGCCGCCAAGCCCGTTTGCGACAATTAGGCAGCCTACCTCCCGACTGGCGGGCTCTGATCAAACGACTTCTGCAATTTCGACAACTTCGCGGGATCCCTAGACGACTTCTTCAACTTTACAGCCTTCTCCACGCGATCGTTCGATCGGAATGAGCGCTTGAACATGGCTGTAGTGGGGGAGGGGTTTTGACGTTGAGGCTGGGTCTTGGAGGGAATTGGTGGGGCAGGTTGAACGAGGGACGAAAAGAGTGTGAGGGAAGAATTGACGCACAAAAAAGATTGACTGGGCCCAGGCAGATATCTCCAGATATTCAAAGAAAGTCTAGAGAGTCTCGTGTGGATTTTGCGACCCGAATGGTGTGGTGAGGAAGGAAGGGAGAAGTCAGAGACGCGAGAAGTCCAGCCATATATACTGCGCATGTGCTGTGCCTTGGCAAGGGCCAGGCAGTACAGCACGTGATGGCGGATAAGCCAGGTTTGGTTGGTGCTGGGTGCCACAGAAATGCGACATGAGTCTTGTTGTTGGCATTCGTTGTTGTTATTCGCCCAGTTGTCTGGGGTGCTGCTAGTATGCGTCTGCGTCACTCTTGAGGCCTGTCAAGAGAAAGAAAGTTGAGGCTGCAGAAGTAGGCGCAGCATTAGCGGAGTCCGGGCAGGGAAAACGGTGGTGATTGGTGAGGCAGAAGAGCCAAGTCACGGGGACCAGTTATATTTATGCATAAATGGAGAGTTATATCCTTGGGGCTAAAACATTTGGCAAATCGGACGAACAAGTCATCACCATGAATGAATGCATGGCAACAAAAGGGGGTAAAGGGTTAAGCGAACCCCTAAAAAGCTCAAATGAATGCACGATCAGTATATAAATCACTCAGACTAGCTAGACCCCTCCAACATTCGCTCCAAATCTCATCTTCTACCAGGCAATCACCCCCTCCTTGTTCGAAAACGTCCCCGTCTCGCCGTCCTCCCCCAAGGTCGCTAATCTGACCGCATTCAAGGCCCCGTTATCCGGCGTATCCATACCCGCGAAAGCATTCAAATTCGTAGCACAATATCCCGGACAGCTCGCGTTAACCTTCCATCCAGCATCTTTGTACGTGGAAGCGTAATGCATCATCAGCATGTTAAGTGCCGATTTGCTGCTACGGTATACAGGCAGAAAAGCGGGGTATTTCTGCTCGTTCGTAAGTGAACTGATGACGGTAGACATGAAGACGATCCGAGGTGTGGGGGATGTCTTTAGAAGCGGAATGAACGACTCAGTTGTTAGCGCCGCGCCGAAGGTATTAACGTTGAAGGTGTCTTGGTAAATAGCGCGTAGTTCAAGGCCGGATATGCCATCCTCCTTGAGACTGACGCCGGCGTTGTTGATCAAGACATCAAGGCGACCAAATTGGTTCATGACTTGCTGGGTGGCTTTTGCGATAGACTCGTCGGAAGTGACACTGCGTGGGAAGTGTTAGTAAATGATGGTTATGTTTCGTAAGGAAAGATGAGGAGAGATGGCCTATCACTAGACAAAATCCTGCAAATATATGGGCAGGATAATAGGATCAAGCAGTGGCCCGGAGAATTTCACGGAAGCACTGTTGCTAGCAGTAGAATCCTACAACAAATGAAGTGCTAATCCTTTGTGGGAGCAGTACTAGTGAGTGATGCGAAGAGAAATCAAATACAACATACTCAATAGTGATAGGCTCGACATGTAAACCCTGTTCCTGGAGCTTTTTGGCTGCATCGACACCACGCTGCGCATCACGACTGCCTATGAGTACATGATAATTTGGCTTTGAGGATAAAGATTTTGCTATCGCGAAGCCAATGCCTTGATTAGCGCCCGTAATCAGGACAATCTTTGATGCGATTGAAGTAGACATGATAGACCCGTACGATAAATGTAAGGTTTATGGTTAAAAGGAAGGTTAGAATTGATGGGGAAGAAGCAAGTGAAGTAGTTACAGTAGAGAAGCAGAGATTCAAGAGAAAATGTAGAGACGTCCGATGCTATATATACTCAACTTTTCGGTACATAGCAAGGTAGCAGGCCTAGCCAGCTGAGTCAAGGCGGACTTGCTTTCGTACTTACGAGCTATCTCCATTTTCTTGTGATTATAACAAGCATACGCGTCAAATTGACATTCCAAATTAGCAACACGCAGGCTGAAAAGATCTTTACGGCGTGAAGAATTGGATGGACGATGTTGTTTTGGTGGGAGAGATGTTGTGCATTTAGCGTATTCGCGCAAAGTCTAACCGCTTACGGACTAGAACCTCCTTACTTCCCCTCATCCCCACAGCGAGCGCGAATGCTAACCGCTTGTAGAACATCATCATTATACATCACCGTTCAAAGATATGTACTCAGCTAACGCACCCACTCCTCCTTACAATAGAATTTGCGTTAAACGGTAATAGCATACCGTAGCCTATTCCCTGAGTTGATATCATATTATTCTCTTTCCTGCACCTGCATTAGCAAAGATGGTAAACCACGGGACATCAGGAGCATGTCGAGCATGTAAACAAAGGCGTAAGAAGGCACGTATATATATTCCGCAAGCCCACTAAGCATACTAATTACGCTGTTAGTGTGATGAGACGCGCCCTGTATGTGCTATCTGCAAACTGCTTGTTCCAAAGCAGCTGCCCTTTAGTCTTGAATTAATTTCCCTATAGTACTTTGAAAACGATGCTGACTAGTCATTGTTGGGCAGTCATGCCTCAGATGTAGTCGCGCACGTCGCAACTGCCCCGGATACGAGCTCCATGAGGACCGGAAATTTATAAACTATATCAGTCAAGCCGACTTTAACTCGTTGCATGAAGAGTCTGGGAATTTATTGCACCATACAACAGATTCCACTCATATAGATGTTCTAGATTGGCCCAAGATTGAGAAAGACGCACTCATAGCCTTTTTTGACGACTATTGCATTGTCTCGTCGAATAGGGACCTATCTCGTGGATTTCTCCATGGATTGCAAGCTATGATATCTCAGGCCGGACCAGGGTCCGAACTTGCACAAGCGTGTACAATCATAGCTTTGACCAATCTAGGAAGAAGACTTGAAAAATATGTATATATAAAGAGGGCTAAACGCCTGTATTCCTTACTGTTACGGTCGTTCCGTCTCAGTATATCAGATTCAGCCAAATTCACCACTCTCGAATCGCTCATAACTGCTGCATTACTTGGGTTGTACGAGGTAAGTCTCATACGTACTAATCAGAGATGGAAGCTGATAACCACAGGTCATCACTAGTACTGATGCATATCCCGGTGCACATGTAGGTCATGCACGGGGAGTGTCCGCCATTCTTCTCAGCAAATTCTCCCCATTCGAGCTATTGTGTCGTGGAAAGCTTTTCCAAGTTCCAAGTCCAATATTGCTTGAAGATCTCGAAGCAGAACACTCCCCATCCTCCCCTCTGCAACCTTTCTCTACCACCACCACCAACAAGACGCAAGAGAGGTTTAGCATTATGTGTACGCCATTGTTCAGACAGTCAGGATCAAGTCTTGATGTTATCTATAGCGAAACAGAACCGCTTGTACGGAAAGCAATATCTCTGCTGCGGGGTGAAGCGACTCTGGACCAGATTCTTCATCTTAAAATGGAGGCCGAACTTCTGAAAGAAGCTTACAACGCGTGGCCGGAAACAACCCCTCCAGAATGGAGACCGAGAACAGTAGGGGTCATTGCGTCCAAAAGCGATGGACTAACGTAAGTATCGTTTTGACGATATGCTATTCCATATCCCATTCGTCTTTGATCCACATTACCGGAGTACAACGTTGTCGGAGCATTCAATAGCCACAAATTAAAGAGCTGTGCTGACCTCTGACTTCAAGACCTGAAGTAGGTTACTGGCCAGGGACCGTATCATCGTATTACGATCGCAAGTTATTCTTCCACCGCCACAAGATCAAATCTGACACATTACAGCCTACGTTGCCTCAATATGGAACAGTTATCGGAAAGCTTGCCTGCTAGTCTTGGACATCATCTTAAGCTGCCATCGCCGAATCAACAATTGCTCGGAACCCGCACAATCAGAAAACCCAATACAGAAAGAGATCGCACAATATACCGAAGGCATCATATCATCCATCCCCTACCTCCTCGCCGCAAACCTCCAGTCCTTCATTCAAAACGCCACCGCGGGATCACCCGCCCTGGTTCCCGGACGACCAGTCGGTGGTCTGCTCTCAATGCAAGCTTTCTTTATTGTATCGACACTCTCAACTGCTGAGGAACAGCTGAAAATCTACATGAGAGATTGCTTGGCATGGATCGGAAGCCGTATGGGTATTGGCCAAGCTACCATTCTATCCAAGGTGAGGTATTGAGGAAGATATAAAGATTAGCAACCGCTTACGTCACGTAGTGCACGACGATAGATCAGTTCCATTATGCCACCGAAGCACGTGTGATTATTTGGGCCGGTATGCTTATCTAATATTAATAATTGGAAGAAGGCAAAGACTGCTCGCTTGAGTATCAATGTCACGGTCGTGACTCCAAGACGTCGAATATGTGCAGTTACACACTCTCTGACCGTTGACACCGGTCCCCTTGCAATGCTGCTATGCCACGCAACCATGGGACTTCCCGAGACACATCTTTGTTGGAGCCTGGTGGGCAGAATCGAGTTTCCTAGTACAGCATGCTCGGAAAAGCGAGCGATTCGTAAACAACATTGACTCCTTAGCGTACGGCCAAAAGAACAACCATTGTAGTTTGATAGGATAACAACATCTGTACCGTAATAATATATGCAAAAGGAACGTGGATTAAGGAACGTTTTCTATTTTCTCTTGCCACCTTAGCAAGGCGGTAAGGAACAGGATGTTCACATGTCAATAAGCATACTCCACCCTTTCGCTATCCAACAATCAGAACACCTTGCGGAGAGAATGACTTCCTGTAACAATAACCACGACAGCTCGATCACTCGTACACGTTAGCTATATTTGTACCCTAACAAATGTCTCCAGCATGTATCTGGCGCAGCGGCAACAACCTCTTCAACAAGTTCGCATCCTCAATATCAGGGAATCTCCCCAGGTCCGCCCAGCCGTGTTCAGCAACCCACAGAGCTTCCTCCGAACCCCTCTCAAAACAACCATACGCGACGTCCTGGATAAACAAAAACGTAAACGTGCTGACGAAGCGTCGCGATTTCCCATAGCAGTATTTCAGGGAGCGCAAGATCTCACTGGCAAGGCCTTGGCTATCGGATGTAATTCCAAGCAGGGCTGTGCCGTTTGGCGTGTTTAGGACGACGGGTTGGGTTGCTGCTTGCGTTGGGTTTGGTGGGAGGTGCTGCAGTCTGTGCCATAATTGTAGTAGTAATATTCGCATCGCATTGTAGACAGAGACTGTGAATGCGGTCCACAAGGATTCGTATTCGAAGTGGGTGGGAAAGAGTGGTTTCCTGGTCTCCGGATGTGATATTACTTCTACAGCCGGGTGCGGATGCACAGCTTCCCACTCGCACCACCAGGTGTTCAACTCTCCAAGAGATGCAGCAACCTCAATTCTGGTCTGAGAGTACTCGAGTTCGTGGGTGCTCTTATTACATTCGTAGGGCTTGATCTGAGCAAGATATTCAGCGATGTCTGCTCCCACGTCGACAAGATAATCCATGAATGACTTTGAGGCGGGGTCGTCTTCCCAAGGCACCGATTTCCAGGTAGGATCACGAAGAAAGGTGGTTCGGCGAGAGATTATCGACTTCGCGACCTGGATAGTGCATGTCAGATGCTGAACTTCTCGGATGAGATGACACTTACTAGCATAATACGATGTTCGAGGAATATGCTTGTCCCAGCATAGGGCTTCTGCTGCCATGGACCTCTGCATTCCAGAAGCGACCCGAGACCATTTGCATGCAACATCCAACCCTGTTCTGTCTTAGAAAGTAGTATCTACACTCGTTAATACCCCTTCACCACAAAAGAACTCTGTTGGCTACCTCATATATGTAAAGGGCAGTCATAGACGCCAACGTACTATCAGTACGCCGATGATCATGATTCGAGAGCGTCTTGCGGATTTCACACAACGCGTGTCCATACAATTTCAGCGCTTTTGTGACCACTTCGTTATTCTTGTGAGCTTGCCCAAAGACTATTGCCGCCAACGCATCCCACGATTTGGAACGCGGCTTTTGAGGAGTTTCGGCTAGCTCGAGGATCCAGTCTTTCGGTAGACCACACTGGCTTTCCCCTTGGTGTTCAGCTTCGAACAGTTTGGAATATAGGTAAGATATGAATATATCGTCCTTGAACGCCGTCAAGGGTAATGTGTCTGCTAGGAAAGGAGCAGGCTGAGGCCAAGGAAACGGATTGGCAGGGGATACCAAGTCAGATTTACTCGTTGAGAAGTTGTGGGATTGGGCATGGGACACTGCCATGGAGCGCTTGATACGTGGATTCTCGTCCACATATCTCAGTCGCTGTCTAAACCCGGTGCATTCAATGCCCGCTTTGCGGCATCGGATGCATTTTGGAAGTGTGTTGTCGCACTTCACCTTCCTTCGCTTGCAAGAACCGCACCCAGCAGTCAGTGCCCCCATGGTACGGTCTTGGCTCTGGAATTAATCGATCAATCAATCAAAGAGAAGAGCCACTCGTAAAATTAGACATTAGAAATTGAATCCCAAGTCCCGACGAAAAACGGCTGTTTGAAACAAACCTAGAACAGGAAAAAGGGAAACATAAAAATCGCACATAATAGCATGTTTTGGGAACAAGAACTTATAGATCATCTTTGAGACCAATGACCTTAGTGCTTATAAATCATCATATTCCGCCCGAGGAGCCTAGCGCGCTCGCACATATAACCCTGAAATGGGTTTAGCGCGTTACTCCATGAGTCTCTTCAACTCATATCAACAAGATGAAAATTGCACTCAAACTGTATCGTCAGGCCATGTGGGTTCTAGGAATTTCGAGACTTCAAGTTCGGACTCATCGGACTACTCGGTGTTCCTAAAAATATTGATTTAAAATCGAGCAAGAAAGTGCAAAGGTAGCAAATTTCAACTTCGTAGCATGGACAATATAAATGGGCGTCTCCTCGTTGGAAGTGGTATCATTCGCATATCCTTTCTCCTCTTTAACTTCTCGGACTAATAGGGTGTGCAACTCGGAAAACAATAAAGAATACATCCGGACAAAGTCCCGACTTCGAAACCAGCGAGACCACGATGGCGGCAGCAGCGGTGGATGACCATGTAACCGATTCAACGAACAACAACGAGCAAATAAAATCCAACGAGATCCTTCACGAAAAGCAAGATGGCGTTACAACTGAGCAAGCTGGTAATGAGCCCGAGTACGAGACAGGCTGGCGGCTGGCTGCCGTCATGACCACCATCTTCTTGACCACGCTTCTTGCAGCCTTGGATATTGTTAGTATCTGTTCATCAACGATATATGACCTTTTTATAACAGATGTGGTTCATAGGGCATTGTGGCTACAGCAATCCCTGCCATTACAGACGAATTTCGTCGCCTCGACGATGTTGGATGGTATGGAAGTGCCTGTTTCCTCCTAGTCGGTACTTCCTCGCCAATGTGGGGTAAACTTTACAAATATTTCTCCACCAAGCTCGTTTATCTTGCATCTGTGGCATTGTTTTTGATCGGGAGTATCGTTGCTGCAACAGCGCCGAATAGTCCAGCCTTGATAGTTGCCCGAGCTCTTCAGGGCTGGGGATGTTCTGGTAGTCTTGGTGGCTCGGTTCTCATGATCGGCTATGTAGCAGAGCCTAAGAAACGCCCCATGCTGATCGGCCTCTGGATGGGCGTCTTCATGTGCTCGACTATCGTAGGCCCTCTGATTGGTGGCGCCTTCACGAGCGAAGTTACATGGCGATGGTGTTTTTGGATCAATTTGCCGGTTGGAGGTCCTGTTATACTTTTGGTGTTGCTCTTCTTCCGCGTACCAAAGCATATCAAGCCGACCCCAGCCACCAAAAAGGAGATTCTGTTGCAACTCGATCTCCCGGGCTTTACTCTGCTGCTCACCTCGCTCATTTGCTTCACCTTGGCCCTCCAATGGGGCGGGCAGAGCAAGGCATGGAGTGACGGCTCCGTAATTGCGACCTTGGTTCTGTGGGTTGTGTTAACCATCGCGTTTGTCGTCACCGAGTGGCTTTCAGGCGCGTACGCTATGGTACCTTTGAGTCTACTGAAACCACGCATGACATGGACCAATGCCTTGTACGGTTATATGTAAGTACTCTCTTCCTCGGTGTTGCCCCCGACCCAGCTAATAGATGATTTTCCGTAAAGCGAAAATTGCGCCAACTTCCAAGTCCTATTCTATCTTCCCATTTACTTCCAGTCCATACACGGCCAGTCGGCTATTGCCAGCGGCGTTAACAGTCTTCCGTTCTTGGCGTTTTTTGCCGTAGGCTCCTTGCTCAGCGGTTTCCTTGTCATGAAGACTCGCCTTCTCCAGCCTTACGAGCTAGCGAGTGGGTTGCTAGCTACTGCTGGCGCAGCCTTGCTATATACTCTGGACCTTGACTCCTCTAAAGCTCGGTATATTGGGCCTCAGATTATGTTCGGGTTTGGCCTCGGCCTCGGTAGCCAGATTCCGATGACGGCACTCCAGGCTTTCTCCAAGCCCGAAAACGTGGCATCGACCACGGGTATCATGCTCAGTAAGTACAATGAACCAACCAATGGTCTAATGTTTCCCCCCACTAACCTCGCCATTAGTGTGCAACTCCATTAGCGGTGCCTACTTTGTTACAGCAGCACAATCCATCTTCGCCAACCGCCTTCTCCAGAAACTTACCAGTACTGCCCCCAATATTGATGCGGCCGTGGTCCTTGCCACGGGAGCATCTGACATCCATCGGGTATTCAGTGGTGGAGATCTTGCCGCTGTTCTCGATGCTTATATGAGCGGGATGAAAGATGTCTTTGCCTTCTCTATGGCTGGAGCAGCAGCATCTGCCGTCGTGGCACTCGTGATACCCTTCAAAAAGGTGCCTAGTAACGAAAGCAGGAAGACCGAAGAGAAGGTAGCGACTGCTGCCCAACTTTGAGATTGAGCATCGACGGTCCGACAGGAATGAGAACCTGAAGAAGACGCCGGCCGTGGGCCGCAATGCTGGGGTTGTAATTAGAAAGAGAGAATCCCAGGCAGATAATAAAACAACTAGTAGCATGTATAAGCCCGGACGACTCTAGAAACATCACAGTCTAAAACATAGTGTCAGTAGCCAGTGGAGAATATCTTTGAGTCGCGAAAGAGAAGGCCTTGCAGGCTACTTCATTTCTCATCGTTTTCGAAGAGGGTATATTTCATACTGCCTTGTTAGGAGATAGCCCTCCGAACAGTGTACACAGCTGCCACTGGGCTTTTGAGCACATCTATGCGCGAAATGAAACGCCGCGCGATTGAAAAGCATCGTTGCGGACCAGGGAGCTCCAGCATGAAGCTCTTGCTGGAGGCAAAGGAAATCTCTTTCCGCAACGTGGTGCTTCCGGTCTTCCAGGCCGTTGTTTGCTGAAAGTGCTATGGGAAAGAAAGTGTCAGCACTTGGGAGGATGGATAGGTAGGATAGGATGGATTGGAGTTCCAACACGCTATTTTGTGTGCTAATACTAATCCGAGCATCACGTGTGTTCGTGACAGCAACTTGTTAATCAGGGGCTACCTGGAACGCATATTTACGAGACTCTGCGGCGACTAAAGCTGTCAGGTCACGCAATAAAAGCCGTGAGTTGAATAGTGACTTAGGGGTCAAAACAAAAAGGGATAGGGACCTCACCATTATTGCCAGCGCTAGTTTAAGAAAAGCAACGCACACGTGACGAGGCGCGTACCTCCCATTCCTTCATTTCTCGTTTACAAAACAATCCCTTATTAGAAGCAGAAAATTCAACATCAGACCAAACTCAGGCAAAGAGACACCATGGATCACGAGGATACACACAACAGAGGACCTTCAACTGATCTTCGTACACCAATCCTCGCAATCAGACATGCCATCTGCTTCACATGCCTACAAGCTTTTCCCACTCTGAAGAAATGTGTTGCATGCAAAAGGGTCTCCTACTGCTCTCCAAAATGCCAAAAGATAGACTGGCAGAGAGATCACAAGAAAACATGCAAAGTCCTCGCTGAATCGAACAAGCGGAGAGCAGAGACTCCTCGCACTTCCAGATCGTGGGAGCAGTACCGTTCTGAAAAGGTGTGCAGAACGCGCCCACAAAACTCATCCATCCTCTAATCTCGCTTTATAGTGGCTGGATATCGTTGCATTCAAAGCCCAGAATCCCAAATTTACGGAAGCTCAGCAGCGGATTTTGTTGTAAGTGTGCATTTTGCTGCATTGCTACGCTCAGCGAACTCCAAAACCTAATTTCGAACAGGTACGAACCATTCTGCCGCCATTGCTATAGGAGCGCACCCCAACTGGAATCGAGGAACCAACTCAGACCATGCCAAATTTGCCACATTGCGGCGTTCTGTGCCGACTGTTCGCAAGAACATCCCGCTTCAGAGTGCAAAACCTTCCAGGCAATTAGACAAGACGAGACCTTCGCCATCCAACATTTTCAGATGACACGAAGGGATTTCGAGATTCTTTGCACCGAGCAGCCCAGAGAGACATATCTGCCACTTTCAACGGCCATAGGCTGGCACGACTATTTCACCAGAATATCTGATAAAGCAGAATTTCTCTTAGAGGTGACTTCCGAAATGCAGCCAGCGACGGATGATCTAACGGCAGTAAAGCTCGCAGGCTTGATGAGGCTTGCATCTGGCACCTCATCAATGGCCCTGACTGTACTGGCGGCATTAGAAGCGGTGTTTCCTGATATCAGCACGCGGACGACAGTGAAGCTCCATTTCATCGGTGCGGCCGACCCGGAGCTTAACAGTCTTATGGTTTTTGAAGAATTACTGCACCTGCTACCCTCATTGAAAGGCCTGGAGCTCACGTTCGTTGGTTTCGAATTGCCTGAGCCATCGGCGGAAGACACTGCCATGAAACTTGAATGTTGCCCGACTTGCACTGCTGCTTCCCGAACAAGATCACTAAGGCTCTGGAAAGGTGGATATCATGATTATGTCAATATAGATGGATATGAAAAACCGGACCTCGCGGTTGCCTTCCATACTGGTTTCTCGCAAGAGATGAAAGAGGAGTGGCTGCCCACCATTCAGTACTTAGCAGCAGCCCCGCATCCGACCCTATTCACATCTTACAACGAGAAGGAGATGGAAGAAGAGACGACAATCCTCGACGGAATTGGGGCAAATTTTCTACAGCCCGCAGAGATCAATAAATGGGGAGGTTTGTGCCCTATGCTTGAGGTCATGGAGGAAAAAGAAGGCTCGTTTTATTTCATGCATCAATATAGGTATTTGGTGGCAGGAAAGGACACATGATTAATAGTGCGCGATGGGGTCTCTGTATATCGACGCCCGGGCGTCCCATAATTCGACGCCCCTAAATCGACGCCCTTCTCTAATTAGCCCCGCGTAGCGTAGATCTATATATATGACCCTATAGTAGTTATAGAGTAATTCTAGAGTATATTAGCTCTACAGTTTAGCAATGTGCAACAAAATCTAGTATTTGCCTATTTGGGAAGCAGGAGTGTTATATTAGCGTTTAGGGGCTATGCGCAGTCCACTTATCGCGTGATTCCTAAAGCTCTTATTATCTACTAACCTTATATAATTATAGAGGGCGTGTTGTAGCTTAGTATATATTATTTACTATGTCTTAAAGCCTCTAAATCCCTCTTTATATACTTAAATGCGCGTTTAATTATAGTAAGTTTTTACTATTAGAATAGCTAGATTACCTATATTATATAGCTTGCGCGTGCTGACTAAGCAGCTTAGCAATAACCTCATTGCCTATATTAAGACAACACGATAGAATATAGTAGAACTAGTATAATAATATAGTAATAGTAATAATCTTATAATACTAATAGTTATATAAGCAAAGGAATTTAGCCCTGCAATGCGCGCTAAAAGGAAGCATTTAGATTATAAGGCTGCAGCATTGCAATATGAGGCATTATAATGTGGTACCTATATATGGCGTTATATATGTGGATCTACGCTATGCAAGACCAATTATAGGGGGGCGTCGATTTGGGGGCGTCGAATTATGGGACGCCCGGGCGTCGATATACAGGGACCCTGCGCGATGATATCAACAACAAAAATAAGTCTTGCGTTCCAGTTCTATATTCCGACGGCAGCAAAACATTTCAACGCTTTTAATCAAAATTAATCCCGCGCCCAGAGCCTGGACTTGAGTCCCATGTGGTATATCCCAGTGAAATACAAAAGAAAGAAGCACTCAAAGGCGCAAGAGTGTTAACGAGTGACAGTGGCGAGCTTTGAATCGGCAGACAGTGCAGATATCAACTCGGACGGCTCATGGTTCGCCCACCAGAACGAGAGGAGAAGCCCGTTGCGCTTCGGGTGGTTCCATTCGGCCCAGAAATACTGACATGGGGTGATTTGACAGACAATGATCCATTCTCGGGTTTCTCTCCCTTGGCAACTTTGAGATCGTCTTCAATGACCTCCACGACAGCCTTTTTGCTACTGCTTTTAGGGTCAAGCTGCAGGTCCTTCTTGGCAGAATAGAGTTCGACTTCAAGATTCTTGATCGTGCGTTTGGGTTCTTTCTTTTTGATCTCGGTCTCGAGTTTCGAGGCTTCCGTTTCCTTCTTGTCGCGTCTAGCTTCCCTTAACTTGTGATTGAGGGTCGTGATATCGTTGTCCAATTTCGCCGCGCTTGCTCGCAGCTTGTCTAGTGCCTTGTCTTGAGGGGAGTCAGCATTGGAAATTCCAAGAGAGAGACGACTACGTACCAGACCCCGGCTTAAACTTGGTGATTCCAGCGCGATCGTCTTCGACACCGAGGTTGGGTGCGGACAGAAGCTTGTGCTTCAGGATTGAGCGTGCCCCAATGACCAACTGGCAGTCCGTGTCTGACGAAACAAGGAAACGCATCCCGTTATATAACCTTGGACTGCTGTTGTGGTACCACTACAACACCGGGGAGTTAGTTGTTTCCTCTTCAACGCGGTTTCAGGAGTTAATAGAGCTTATATGTCCAGTTTAATAAAGTTAAAGGACGAGTTAGATGCAATAAAACATAATAGAAGGGGGTAGGGTAAAATAAAAGAGCCAGTTTTGCTTACGGTGATATACAGCGCGCCCTCTGGCATGTGTGGATGACCCGTTGCGGACGTTCCTCCGTTCCGCTCTTTGGGTCGGAGTGGTTTGAAATCAGACTCAGTATAACCCAGCCTTAGAGCGAATTCTTTGGAAATAATATTTCCTTGGAGGCAGCCTGTATCGAAGGTGCATCGCGCCTGCTGGTGCAGGTTTGTCCCAACCTTCTCGGAAGAGATAGCGTGGACTGTCAGAATCCATGGACAATCGCCATTTGCAAAAATCTAGAAAATCAGCATCTGCACTACACTTGCATATTGGCCACGTACATCATCGTCTTCCTCGGCCTCTGGTATAACAATGGTCTTTATTGCAGCTCGTTCCGTTACTTGCGGGCCAAGAAAAACTCCCTTCAAACACTGCCACCACGATATCTTGACTTCGGCGACCTGTGTACGTCTTCGTTGGATCTCCTTCCGGTCGAGAACTGGCACATCGGAATGGTTGTCTACGATCGTAAGGACAGATCTCGCAGAACCAACGGAGGTTGAACGACGTCGCGTGGTGTTGAGTTTAGGGGTGTCCAGAAGCCCAGCCTTGTGGTCTTCAAGGCTAGGAACTAGAGGTAATTAGTCAACTGGCATTCTGATGAAAGGCATTGGGAACTTACCACTTGTTTCAGGGCTGTCTTCCATCTTGGTTTTTATTCGCAGTCGATGTTTGAGATATATCCAGTGAGAGAGTTTTCTTGTGTTGATTTGCCGGCAAGCACCTTTTTATGGTTCCTCCTGCGACCTTATTGCTCCCACACCTCACACAAGTCTAACAGAGCCTCTTCTTGCGCTGGGGGGTCCTATGGCGGGCTTCAGGGGGTGTCAGACCCGGCAACAATTGTACTGCCTACTCTTTCACCCAATGAAAGTCGGACAGATCAAATTCCAGCTTACTTTGCAAAGGGTCCTGATGAGAAATTCCTCCCCCTGATTGTAAGGCAGATCCTCATTTCCCTCGTGGCTGTTCTATTTTTTGTCACCGACGGCTTTGGGGGCCCATAATCAATTCCAGCTGACGTTGAGTGACACTCCTGGGTGGCAAACCGAGCAAGGTGACCCGAAGAAGACAAACAGGAGGCGCAGTCGAGCGTCACGGCCGGTCAGCGACGGCACCATTGCAAGCCATCCAGGACCAATTTCTATCATCCAGTCCCTACACCGTAGAATGGAAAAGGGAGAAGAGCCGCATCTCCGCATGAGTCAAAAGGATCAAGAACCTCCCGTCATCTCCGTCTCGATAACCTTAAATCGGAGGCTCACAGTCGCAAGACGGAACGCTGCGGCGCAGGCATTTTCGAGCACCCGGCTCTGTGCCCCCTCTCCGCGGAATGGCTCATGCTCATGCTCATGCTCATGCTCATGCTCATGCTCATGCTCATGCTCATGCTCTGGCTCTTGCTTGGGAGGGAGAATTCCCGCGCCTTTCGCACATTGTTGTTTTTGTTCAAACGTCTTGACGCAAGGTCGAACAACTTCTATAATTTTAGACTCAAAATGGGGGCCACCCCTTATACTTCCCAAGTCGAAAAGGCTGCGAGAACAAGTGGAATGTTTGGTCAGCTGTCTGCTGCACGGCAAGGAAATTGTGACAAGTGTACAGTGGGTGCATGCGTTTTGCAGGCTTCGTGCAGGGCTTCTTGAATTTCCGCCAAATGGTGTGGCAGACAACGCCAAAATGGGGCTGAGCGAGTCACACCAGGAATTCCAAAAGCTACAGCCTTAAATGACATTTCTAACGAGCCAAAAGAGAGAAGCTTTATCTGATTTACGCTTAAGAGGCTTTTCTAGTTAGAATGAGCGGTCTGCGGCTCTGGTTTTGCTATATGTTCGTATGCCATTCAATCTCACCCGCAAGTGCGAGATGCAGTCAAGGTGCCGCTTTCGTTGGATGCATCATATGTAGGCGTCACATAGGGAATCGTGATACAATATGCAGGTAGAACAGCAGCCTTACACCGAGTAGTCGCGAGGCCACGACCTATTCGGTGCATTTGTGAAAGTCGCAATTTTGAGGCGCAACAATATAGGCATTTTCACAAGATTGAGGTCGACAATCAGAAATCATGCCATAAGGAAATCCCAGCTTTGCTGTTCACTTCTGAGGCTATGCTAGTAGTATGCCATATCCCCAACGATTGAGGGCGGAAGACATATGCAGAGAATATCGATCATGCAGCATTAGTTGGCTTTGTCCACATGTCCCCGCGAATGAAAAGATCTCCGGGTAATACACAGCATGCAGCCCGCACTACTTCTTGATTTCAAGGCGGCCATCGAACACTTTCACCGCCATTGATCAAAGTCGGGCTTCGATATCGCCTCGTGCTTGATTTTGCGTGGCTTAGACGTGGGCGAGTGCCAAAGAAAAAATCTGTTGATAAGACGCAGTGAGACTTCATGGCCATTGTTGAGCAATAAGTTCTACGAAGTACATTTCCGATTCTTAAACGCTCTGAGATCAACCATGACCATCACAGGCAGCAGGCATTCGACCTCGAGTCACGAGTCTGACTTGTCAGCCACGGTTTGCAATCCGAGTCCAACCCAGTCTACACCTAAAGGGCCAGAATTTCCACCAGAAACAGCTGCTCGTTTGAGTTCTAGCACCACTAGTAGCAGGAGTGAGGATGAATATGATGTCAGGAACGATTTGGATCAACCGGTCGAGGGTTGGCCGCGGGTTGCTCTGTTAATGGCTAAAACGCCAGACTTTGCGGCTTTCTCACGTTTTAGGGATCTCAATGTCAAGAATTTACTGTATTATCAAGCACAGTTGACACGGCTGAGGCGAAAATTGCACGAACAGGAATATGATGACGCTCGAGATAGGAGTGAAGATGACGAGGTTCGGAAATATGCAAACAGGGCAGATTTCTTGATGACAGCTGAGGGGTCGGCTCAACTAGAGCTGGTATTAGAAATTCGAGGGCTTTTGAAAGAGTATAGTGAGTCTAGCACTTGGTTGCCTGTCTAATTAGAAGCTGAACTCGGTAGATGAGGCTTTACTTCAATATTCCCAGGTTTCGGCGCTGCCGGAGCCAGACACATACAACATGAAAAACTTTAGAAAATGGCTACGACACGCCGACGAAGGAAACTTCAAGATTCAAGGCGACGGGGAACAAAACACGTGGGGAAACCTGTACGAGGATCCTGATGATGAAGACTTTTCTCCTTGGAAGCGGTTCTGGAAAATCATTTGGACTTTGATCTGGACACAGGCGCCGCCGACGAGTGATCTCGATCTTGTGGTTACGAGGACCCCGCGGAAGATCGACGGGTTCACACGATGGGTAGCTTGTTATTTCATACCTTTCTACGAGGATTTCACCCGGTACAGAGAAGAAAAACGAGCAGAGAAGCAAATGAAACACGGAACTGCAGATATGGAGAAACAGCCAAAAGGGTTAAAGAAACGCTTATCCAAACATTCATCTAGGAAGTCCAAACGCGTGTCGCCGGAAGAGTGGGTGCCGAAAGCGGAGAAGCAAGAGACGTTGGCGACGTGGTCCGAGAAGGGAATGCTGAGGTTCACAAACTCCGTGTCGACTGTGGTGGCATGTCTACTGCCAACCATTGCCATCACGGTCTTGACTCAGGTTCATGGAACAAGGAATCTGCTGCTCTGCATTGCTGGTTTTGCAGTCATATTCGCCGTGGGCTTGATATTCTTGACTAACGGCACGAGCTCGAGGGTAGACATTTTCACCGCTACTGCTGCGTGAGTACTGCAACGTACGCTCCAGATTGATTATTTCTGCTTGCTGACTTCTGAGAAGGTTCTCTGCTGTCTTGGTGGTCTTCATATCTGTACCGGTCGTTAATGTACAAGGCTCGGCTACCCTTGGAAGTTGAGATGCAAGGGAAGGTATTGAAATGGGTCCTTGTGGTCAGGTCAACCAAGATACCAGCGTCTGAAGATGAAAATAGTACCCCAAAAAGGAGGCCCCCTGCAGCACGTTGAGCAGTTTCGTCTTGAGACGTATACAAAATTTGCACGAAGCCAATGCTAAATACAATCGTTTCGACAAGCAAGCCACGGGTGTTATGTAAAAGATCGAAATCCATGTCAAGTAATAATCTCTCCGGGACCACATCCTCCCCGCAAAGGGACTGAAATCAATTGAACAGTAAACAATCACAATAGAGGCTTTAAAGCGCTCGTGTTTCCAAAAGTATGTGATGCACTTTCAGGAGATTCTGAGGCATGGAGCCCCCGGGGATCCCCCCTTGAATGGGACCTTCCGGGCCCCCTGCACCGGTCCAGGAATCATGATATCTACAGCTCTCAAAGCAAAGCCTACACGGAAGGTAAACTCTGCATCTTATACCCCCCGGATACCCCCCGTATAGGTTTGCAGAGAGAGCTGCAGATATAATTATTGTAGGAGGCGTGGAGGGGGCCTGGGAGGTCCCTTACGAGGGTGGATCCTCGGGGCTCCATGCATTAGCATATCCGGAATGGATCACTTACCGATTCCTCAGCCAGTGCCACCGAGAGCATTCAAGCCCAGTATATTCATCACCCTCCTCACTTCATCGATGTCGTTGCCCGAATCCTGAAACACGGCAGCCAAGATGGCCTCGACGGTGGCGGCTCGAGTCTTTGGCGACTGGACACCCAATTGAGACGGGTTCCCGTTGATGCATTGGGTTATGCCAGTATCGTTGCAGACTTGCGCCACATTGTTGTTGGATACAATAAGTTGTGTTGTAGAATCGATGGCACCTGCAATAAATCAACCACAGCTCGTGGATCGTCCAGTGAACATTGAACGGCGACAAACCTCGGGAGAGCCCGCGTTTAGCAAGATCAACAACCAAGATGAATTTCATGATTGCATCCCCAATCATCGCCAATGTCTTGTTGCCGTCTGGGCCGCCGATGCCTGAGCCTGCGGCTTGCAGTGCCAACCACGAGATGTTGGGATCCTCGAAAGAGTAGGCAAGAATGCCCTCGAGGGCAGCGATAGATTGTTGCTTCGACATTGTGAAAGTTGATGTCAGGTTGTGTGCGGGTGTTTCTTGAAACGTTTGTATGTGTAGAGCTTTGAGAGAAACAGGGAAGTATTTGGATGAACAGAGTCGGGGAGGGGAAGCTTGCTATGTATATACAAGAGATTACTTAGGGTTTCGACTACTCGGATAATTTCGGCAATCTGCGAACGGTGGAGGTTCTAGACCTACACAGGTACAGACGGCATCTCAAGTGTACCCACTGGGGGTGTTGTATTATCTAGCCTACTCGCTATTAGATAGAACCAAATCATTAGTCTAGTATATTACTCTCTTCTGTATGTTTGCCCAAGCGCTGATCCCGTTCTATTTCCTGCCAAACATCGACAATGTTTGGCCAAAACCGCTTCTTGACCGTCGTAATCAAAAACTCGCAAACAAACAGCACACCAAGCACCACGATTAGAGTAGCCCACCAAGCGGGGTTCGTACCAAAATGATGCACGAACGCGCTGTAAACAGAATACGAACCAGGGGTATTAGCATATGCTACCGACAAGAAAACATTCCACACGCCCCATCCCAATAAAGTAATAGTAACGCTCAAAAGGGGTATCCACGTTTTGTAATGAGAGTCCAGAACCCTGTGATGGAAGTTAGACACCTAGATTGTTCGGGCATGGGGGTAGGTAGACTCACAATAGTTTTACATTAATAAAGATAACGCAGACTGTAAATGCCAAGTCGCCAATGGCAAACAGGCCTTGATCTGTCGTGAAAATGATTCGACCGTATAAACAATAGATCATGAAATATACAATAACAGATTCGACGGCAGCTTTGAGCATCCACAAGCCGCATTTCTTCAGGTTAAAGCCCCTGCAGTTCTGGCCGTAGCTGTAGATCTCGGGGACTGCAAGTAGAGTTGCAGCTGAGATATCCTGCTCGAAAATGCCGGGAATCATAACACACAATGAAGTAAAAAGAGTATTCCAAACGGTGAGCGACCAATTTTCGTAGAGCGAAGTCCCGGTGTATCCGTTCCATTTCTGGTATAGAAGCTGAATGCAGTAAAATAGCATCTCTTTCCAGAAAGTAGCAAGAGCGTATTGGGCGATACGGTTGTAGTTCCAATGGCCATGAACAAGAAGTAATCGTTGAAGAAACCTGAACTGGGCGATGGAGTAGTCGGCTACTCTAGCGGCTTGTAGACCTTCTTTCCCGCTAATTCCTACGCCTACGTGGGCTTCTTGAATCATCGCGATGTCGTTGCCGCCATCGCCAATGGCAAGAGTGATAGAACCAGGTACTTTGTGCCGAATATTTTTCACCATGCTGGCTTTCTGGGACGGGGATGCGCGGCAGCAAATGGTCGAGTCGGCACGAAGGAGGAGGTTATAGAAATGTGCACTCAATGCATCGTCATTTTCAACTCCCATTAATGTTTGGCCGTCGATGACAACAACAGAATGGGCGATTCTGCCTTCCATGATGGTAAAAAGTGCCGAATCGATCTGCGTTTTAAGGGACCCTTGTTTGTGGTCTAGAATGAGAACGCGGGAATAGCTTTTGCAGAGTTTTGCTGAGTGTGCAATATTGATAGCAGTCTCGCGTTTATCGCCGGTAAGCATCCAGATTTTGATATTTGCCCGCTGTAACTTCTCGATGGTTTCGGGAACGCCGTCTTGGAGTTTGTCTTCGATGCCAGTAGCACCGGCGAGATCCAATTTCTTCTCGATTATCTCAGCAGCGGATTCAATCATTTCTTGTCTGTTGACGAGGCTGGTGGTGGCGTCGTGGTAGACTTTTGACCAGGCTTCGTATTCATCCTGCGCGATGAACCGGTACCCGAACATGAGAGTTCGTAGTCCCTCCGATGCGAAGTCGTCAATGTGCTCAAGGCAACGTTCGAAAATGGATGCATCATCTATTGATTGGTCGGTCACAATTCGTGGGGTGCTGGGCTCCGAAAGGGGTAAGGATAGAAATCGCCTGTCGAGTTGAGATGATTTTCTCGGGCTGCTTTGCCCTTCGTAATCGCTTCGCTGGCGTATGGATTGCGAACTTGGAGAGTATTCATCAATTGTTACGCTCTTCCGCCCGGATATTACCCTTCTCATTTCCATACTAGGTCTATCTAGCTGAAAGCTTGACCTCTGGAGACTCTTTCGAGACTGCTCATCGTGACTCTTGCGCATGATCGCTTCTTCAACCTCAAAGCTTTTGCGTTGATCTTGTCGCTGTCTGACCTCTGAGGCCTTTTGTAGTGCCATAGCAGAGAGTCGAAGCCTCGGCTGAATAACAGAGTCTGCGCCCTTGCAGAATAAACATATTCTTCCATCGGGAAATTTGACGACGATGGACATACGTTTTCTTTTGCTGCTGAACTCTATTATATCAAGAACCTCATAGACTTCTTGCGCTGGAGCTTTGGAATCAAACATGTTGATTGATAACGTGATCAAACGTGTCGTCCTGTCAGTCACAATATAGCCCAGTTCTACCGCTGCCTCGACTAAAGCGAGTTCATCAGGAGAAGCAGCTTGAAATCCAGTCTCTCCATCTTTCCGAGCTTCTGGAAAACAGGTATGGCAAAGTGCGAGAGATAGCAAGAAAAACCGGACTTTCTCGGAGAGCCTAGCATCAGGGTGCTTCCAAAGGCTTCTCAGTAGTTCCTTGGAGGACATATCGCGATTCAGGCTACGTCGCGACATAGACCGCTCCAATCTAGGGACAGTCAAAGATTTTCTGCCAACAGGGAACGGAAATCCATCTCTGGATAAACGAGGGGTATCTAATGCTTCGTGCTCCACAATTGTTGGCGTTGTGGGGTCGTGGAGACTGGATCTTTTGAGCAATTGCAAATCTTTTTCTTTTGTCGACGGATCTGATTGAAAATCATGCACCAGAGCCATCCCCGCGACGCTGATCTTCCGGAAACGCATAATATTCTCTGTCAAAGTCCCGGTCTTATCGGAAAACAGATAGCTGACCTGCCCGAGATTCTCGTAGATGTTTTGTGTATTAGATACCATTGGCGTGTTAGAAGCTTCATCATACATCTCAATGTCATGCAAGAGCAAGAATTGAGCAAGTTTAACTAGCTCGAGACTGACATAAAGGGCTAGAGGGATGAGATTATTGAACTCGATGGCGAATGCGATGAAAATCTCTGCAGGTCCCAGATGTGCACCCTCCAAGTACCACGCCTTGCTTTCAAAGATTGTTGTCCATATCTCGTACCCTGCAGTGCAGCCTGTGGCTAGCAAGACCACAAATACGACGAGAAGAATCACCACCTGATTAGTTATAGCCTGGACTGCGGGTGCTTTTGGCTTCGGGTTCCTATTAGCATTCATGCGGATCTTGCATTCTTCGCCCGTGTTGATGACCATCCCAAAAGCTCTATTAGTGTTCCTCAACGTGCTTCCACGATACACAATATTATCCTGCGTGACTGGGGACGTCTGTCCACTGACCGTGACCTTTCCGTGGAATTGGTAGAGGTCGGCATTGGGATCTTCTACCGCAAAACTTGCACGGCATTGAGAAATAGAAGTCAAGCTTTCACAGGAAAGTAGGTTCGGGGGTCTTCTGATTTTGAGATTAGTCTCGCCATCCAGTGACATAGTCTCGATGTACGCAATGCCATCTCGACCGTCCGCGTAAAGGAGCACAATGTCGGCCGGTATCGGGTCATTACGCTTTAAATCGACGACATCCCCTACTTTGAGATCCTTCCACTGTATATTGGACCAAGAAGGTTGGCCATGGCTGAGCGAGCCCTCCGAGTTGACATCGTCAATACATTCCTCGCTACTCATTTCAACAGAGGTCGTTTCGGACGCGCCCTTTCTAACCCGAAGTGCCTTTTGTCTTAATTGGTACCAGTAACCTATACCGGGGGTGAGCATTCGGATTGGTAGAATTGAAATACCAGAAGATCTTGATCCGCATAAAGCACGTGCTGCCCTCCCGTTGTCCACTTTGTCGAGTTGGTAGCGGCGAATGTCATCGTATCCTTCTCTAATTATGATGAATAGTAGAAAGAATAGCAGAGGGAGAATAGTGGTGAATGATCCGGTTGTACTGAGCCCCGGCACCAGTTGAAGAATTCCAATGACGAGAAAGAAGAAGTTGGCGGCCTTTGAGAATTGAAACCAGATTTGGGAGGGAAGGAAGTTCCAGATTGTATAACGGCTAGAACGGATACTATTGTCGATGTATATCTGGCCGGTTCTTTCGTCAATCAATGGGCTCTCCCTCGAAACGTCAAGTTCGATACGGCGTCCGTCCTTGGTAGGTTGCGTTTCCGTCCGTCGAAGGATTCCTTGAATGATATACTTTTCGTACAAAAAGTTGGTTTTTCGTCGAACGCCCTCATTGCTCCATTCAAGAGGCAAGTTCAAAACTTGAAACCGGCGCTTTCCAAAAATCGTATTCTTTGGATCGTCTTCACTAATCGCCTGATTCTCGGCGTCACTCTCCCTAGAGGGGCCAGAACCCCAATCTGCTATTTGGCCCTTTGATTCATTGTTTTGAATCTTCGGGTGCTGAGAAAAGGGCGCCTGATGTAGCTTGTCAATTGATATTGACTCCCTAACTTGGGGATGGTCAATGGCCAAGTTTGCTCCTGGCGTACGATAAGTGCCGGAAGACGACTCCGGTTCTGGCGACGTGCGGATAGTTAATTTGGTCCGCGATTTTAAAGAGCTGTTGGTCGGGTCTGAAGGCCCATCACTTTTGGTGTCATGGGCTAGGTTGTTTGGCGGGGACTGTTTGTCGTTCGAACGATCCATGGTACAGATGTTCTCAGGTCTAAACTGACAGTGTCGTGACCGTACCGTACCGCACCTGCGCGGTGATCCGGTTTATCCGGTGCAAAGATGGTTGGTCGCTCGGGTCAGCTTACTATGGAAGCATGCAGTCTGCTCCCAGCGGTCCATTGCTATGTTGTCGCAGCAAGAAGGAATAATGAAGAATGAGCATACTGGTGATACCTGCGGTACGTAGCATGAACATGAATAAAGAAAGACTGAACACGAACTGCTCGTGTCGGCGCCAGTGAGAAAGGCGAATGACGTGAATCTTTCGAGGTTTTCACACGAGCCAGGGCGAGGAGCCAGGCAAATACGGAGTAGGTGGCTTGGCATCCAGTGGAACACCAATGGAACACCCTGCTTCAGGTACAGGACAAGGATATTGCTGTGGCTGATTACCCGCAACGCCCCAGCCGGGGGCCTAGACATCGTGATCGTGAATCAGGTGTGTGATTAGATAATGATATGACTCTACGGAGGTATTACCGGTATTGCATCTCGAGGATATACTTCGTAGCTGTGATCTCTCTTCGCACTAACGAGCAAGAGTACTGAAATATTCCTCGGCTTCATTAAGGAGAAAACCATTAGGACTGAACTAAAATTAATTCCATGTTAGGATTTAATACAAGTATATAATAAAGTAGAAATTTGTATCGCAGGAATATACTGCAATTACATGAATAAGGGGCAGATGACTTAAAACTTATGGTAGATATATATATTTGCGCGTTTTGGAATAGATGTATTTGTTCTGTTTAGGGATTTAGTATACCAAATTTATTATTAGTCGCTTTAGTTAGACACCAATGCCCTGCTATACAACGCCACCTGAAAAGCAGTGACGGCGGAGGCAGATGGGAATGGTCTTAAAGAGCAATGAGGAGTGTGCGGATTAATCCATTTCCAACACGATATCTAGACAATGAGCAGTGCAAGAGACTCTCCTTGAGACTCTCTCTTCCTTTATTTGATGATCAATGAAATTGAGGTTGAATTATTAAGGAGGAAACCCCGCCACGCAGATTAGAGGCGGGGTGAAGCCATATACCACCCACCGTAGGTAGGTAGAGGCTTTTTACGCCTTCAGACCATCACACCACCTTGATACGAATACTTATTGCATCGGGATGTGATTTCATGGGCGCGCTTGAGCTGAGCACACCACCAATTCCCTTCAATGGAAAGACACAAGCAAGGATAAGATGTACGTCACGTGTTTCTGTGAAATCTGACTGCTTTCCTCCAGTACTGTACTATTTCTGGCGAGATGCCAGAGCTTCGCTTCTTCTCTTTCTTTCCACAACACGCTCCACTGCCCATACGAGCATCAGACAGACGCGGAGTCAACGGTGGCATACCTTTCCTTCGTTGCTCAATTATCCTGCGCTAAGTGACGCAACGCGTTAGTGTTCTTTATTCCGGAAGAATGAGCGCGGCCGGATGTTTTCTTCCCATTCGAAGTTCGCTGACCATTCGAAGACATAGAGGGCCACCGGGTCTCTCAATATGCCTATCAGGCTGACTCCTGCTGCACGCAATGAATGTCAGCCTTCTCGGCGGATATCAAAGTAGACCTTGAGGTTTTGAGTTTTTGGCTCCACATATCCAAATCTACCTGCCGCACCGACTAGGCGCCAAAGGAGCATTGTGTTTGTGAAGTTGGTATGCTAAAGCAGCAGAAGAAGGAATTAAAGTCAATGCCAGCAACATCTCCAAGCGGATCAGATGTGGCGACTCGAGAGCGATATGGAAGCCTACAACCGACCCAAACATCGGGCACTTTCCCAGACCAGACGTTAGTAGCCTGGCTGTGGACGTGCAAGTCTCTTATACTCAACATCATAGTAAGCATTAGGTTTCAACCGTCAACTGCTTGGAAACGTCACGTCGCATTTGCTGGTGCTATGAGGCTAGGCCAACACTGTAAATACTCCCCGAAACACATACGCCTTCTATATCGCAAGGTCTTCATTACCCATTGCAAGATCTTTTCGCCCAGTGCCGAACTATGATCACGTTCTTTGCGTATACCAAAAAGACCATTGCTCATCCTCCAATTTGGTTACACTACCGTTATTCTGAAAATGCACAAATGAGGGCGCATGTACAAGCATCTATATAGTGACTTTCCAATGCAATCACAGCGACAAGTGCTTCATGCAGAGAAATAATAGAGAATATTCACGTGTTAGCATGTTCCCCACGCGATGGAGATATATTCTTGCTTTAAAGTACAATTCATTCGACCTAAGACAGTATGTCATAACCATGGGTTCCAAAGGCGTACTGCTATCTTTTATTCCGCTTACATAACTGCATACTGTAGCGGTGGTTAGTTTTCCTAGCGAATTGATAGTATATACCCCGCTAGGTGTTATCTCCAGGGTGGGACGGTCAACAAAGGGGGGCTTTGATGAATGGACCGGGCCGAGTAGTACATTACTGCGTGGAAGAATGTAAGAAGCCTGCTCCCAGTTCTGTCATTCAATATAACAGTTAGCATCAATAGTACCCTGGGATGTCTCAAAAGGGAGCAGCCCCTTGGTGTGGATATCTAGCTTGTGAATCCGCTGTTCTATTTCGTTTCTGCAGTCAAACTTCTTCCGGTATGATTTATATCCAATTGAATTAATATGACCAAGCATTGTGTCTAGCGTACTCCTTGGCGTGACAGCTTAAAGGTGAATGCCGTCTTATTCAAGAGCAAGATTCATCTGCTAGTTTATATATATAATCCAGTCTTGTAATTTTGATCCACGCAACTCTTGATCTACATTTTCTTTGCCTGACATCAATTGGAGTCTCAATTCATACCCGACATCGTATCACGTCCCCTTACACAGCAGCAGGTTCAGATTGCCAGTCAAGTTAACTTCTTTCCATATCCCTTTGCCTCGGAAGCGTATCTTGGTCTTTTAAATCCATTAATATGCATGCCTCAATTATTCTCCCGTTTCTCTTAGGGATTGCCAGTGCAGTATGTCCGTATGCTTCCCCCGGCCTGGATGGAAGATTGAGCGCCCCTGACAATAATATTCGTTCCCGCGATATCCCGTCAGAAGAAGAATTTCTCAAGCAGTTCACTGTCGACGATTCCGATGCCTATATCACTACTGATGCCGGCGGTCCAATTCAAGACAGCACGAGCTTGAAAGCTGGAGAAAGAGGATCGACCTTACTTGAAGATTTCATCTTCCGCCAGAAAACCCAACACTTTGACCATGAACGAGTAAGTTGCGCGTGCTCATCTTTTGAATCTCTTCACTAACCTTACATGACAGGTCCCCGAACGTGCTGTTCACGCTCGTGGCGCTGGTGAGTTGAGCATGCAAACACATTTTGAATTCCCTTGACGAAAATGAATAGGTGCCCATGGAACATTCACTAGCTACGGAGATTACTCTAACATTACTGCTGCCTCCTTCTTAAACGCTCGCGGCAAACAAACTTCCGTATTTGTTCGATTCTCCACAGTTGCCGGGAGCAGAGGTAGTGCAGATACTGCCAGAGATGTTCACGGCTTTGCAACGCGGTTTTACACAGATGAAGGCAATTTCGGTATGTAAAAGAACACCAAATCACCGTCTTGGTGTAGATTTTAACCGCAATTTTGACTATAGACATCGTTGGTAACAACATCCCGGTTTTCTTCATCCAAGATGCAATTCTCTTCCCCGACCTCATCCATTCTGTCAAACCAGCACCCGACCGAGAGATCCCACAGGGTGCTACAGCACACGACTCGGCATGGGATTTCTTTAGCCAGCAGCCAAGCACACTGCATACTTTGTTCTGGGCAATGGCCGGGAATGGAATTCCGCGATCCTACAGACATATGGATGGCTTCGGGGTTCACACTTTCCGATTCGTCACTGCGGATGGCTCGTCAAAATTTGTGAAATGGCATTGGAAGACCAAACAAGGGAAGGCAAGCTTGGTATGGGAGGAGGCCCAGGTGCTAGCTGGAAAGAATGCGGACTTCCATAGGCAAGACCTTTGGAATGCCATCGCCTCTGGAAATGGTCCTGAATGGGTAAGCGGACTCTATTCCTCCCGTCCACGATCTTACAACTGCCGACATTACTACACTTCACTATATGAATTTCGAAACTCGCTTTGTTTCATAATGAAGTTATGCTAATAGATTGATTACAACTAGGAACTTGGCGTTCAAATTGTGGATGAAGCAGATGCTCTCTCATTTGGATTCGATCTCTTAGATCCCACGAAAATTATCCCAGAAGAGCTTGTCCCAGTCACTCTTATTGGCAAAATGAAGCTGGATAAGAACCCTCACAACTACTTCGCAGAGACTGAACAAGTGATGGTAATGACCCAGCTCCGACATCTATTGCCACTCAATGGTATGCTGATCGTCTCACTTATAGTTTCAACCTAGCCACATTGTTAGGGGTATCGACTTTAGCGAAGATCCCCTCCTCCAAGGTCGTATATTTTCCTACCTTGATACTCAATTAAACCGACACGGTGGACCTAACTTTGAACAACTTCCTATCAATCGCCCTGTCGTTCCGGTTCACAACAACAACAGAGACGGCGCTGGGCAAAGTTTTATCCACCTAAACACCGCAGCATACTCGCCAAATACTCTCAACAATGCGAACCCCAAGCAAGCAAATCAAACCGTCGGTGACGGCTTCTTCACGGCTCCGGGTAGGACCGTTAGTGGCAACCTTGTTCGTGCCGTCTCATCAACGTTCTCTGATGTTTGGTCCCAGCCTCGACTATTCTACAACTCACTCATTCCCGTTGAACAACAGTTTCTCATTAATGCCATTCGGTTCGAGACATCCCATTTGCAATCCTCAGTAGTCAAATCAAATGTCCTCATTCAACTGAACCGCGTCAGCCATGACATCGCCACCCGCGTAGCTGATGCACTTGGCTTGACCGCACCAGCTCCGGATCCAAAATTCTACAACAACAACAGCACAAAGTTCGTTACAATCTTCGGCAACCCACTGCCTACAATTGCAACCCTCAATGTCGCAGTCCTCGCCAGCGTCAACTCTCCCAGTTCTCTGGCCCAAGCAGCTTCTTTAGCCCAGGGCTTCGCTCCATCAGGCGTCAATGTCGTTGTCATTGGCGAGAGGCTGGCGGACGGTATCAACCAGACATACAGTGCAGCGGACGCTTCTGTTTTCGACGGCATAATCGTCGCTACCGGCGCCGAAACCCTCTTCATCAACGGCAGCTCGTCCACACTCTTCCCTGCCAATCGACCCCTTCAGATCCTCACTGATGCCTACAGATGGGGCAAGCCTGTGGGAGCTCTTGGTGGCGCATCCGTCGCTATCCAAGCAGCTTCTATTGCTACGCGTCCTGGGGTGTTTTCGGGCTCTGATATCACTAAGTTTGTGGCAGACTTTGAGGGGGGTTTGAAAGTCTTTAAATTTATCGATAGATTCGTTCTTGATGGCAATAGTACCGCAGCTTAGCTTGCATCAAGCGGTGGCTTTGGTCGTTATTTCAACCCTCCTCCCCTTTTTCGTGTACACTTAGGTCTAGTATCATAGGTGCTTAGGGGCAGGAGGGAAAATAATTAATTCAGTACCTTGCGCAAATGCGATCCGCGTTTTCTCTCTTCTCAATTAACTCAGTCTTTGTCAATCTCTCGCTTCTGAAATCTGTTAATCATGTATCTCCCTATACTCAAGAAAACTTACGCTGGGTTTGCGCTATGCCCTTCTCTCTGAAGATATCGGCGTTCGCCTACATTCTTTAGACACAGTTCCAGAACAACTATGGGAGAATATTATACCTTTTCATAGTATTCCGATCTAGATGACTCTATTTTCTACTTTAGTCTGGTAGACCTTGATTAACTTGAACTGATATATAGAACTTCATAGTCGACTTAGAGGTTGGCGGCTGCAACTCGATCAAATTTGACTGATAGCACGTCAGTATCGATTCTTGTCTTCACATATCTTGAATAATAAATCAGGTGTACAGCACCATATACCTGGTGTCAGGGATGCATTTTTGTGTTCCAGGAGGAAACACTCCCGAAATAAGAATTCTCTTGAAAGCACTAAATTTCCATCTTAGATATTTACTTTTTTGAACATGTTGTTATGAAGCATCTCTTCTTTAAGCAGTCATGTTGTTAGGTATTCACCTCCTCGGATTTTTCTCGTAAAGCATTTCCTCCACCCCGCTTTTACTCTTTAGATATATACAGATATATGAATTTAGAAGTACTAGCTTACTATAAGTTTAGAGGCTTATAAACCTATTCCTAGACTTGTGGGTGGATGGTTTTGGAAGGTTGGAAGAACAGTGAGGAGGGGGAGTTGAGGTAGAAGTTGAAGTAGAAATGGGAATATACATTGGGATGAAAGAGCTGATGGAGATAGGTATAGTATAACAGGGCGCAATAGAAAATAAGTCATTCACAAATAGAATACATAGAAGAAAAAATCATATTTCTTATTCCCTGCGTCTGTATTTTGCTCTTATGAATCATTAGAACAACCACATTGATGGTTGTCAAGACAAATAACACAATTAGTCCCAGTATTGAAGCAGGTTACCCCTTTACAATAGTCGGGATCACAATCCTGGGCCGTTGAACATGATGGAATGCTGTCGGGAGGACAATTACGATACCATGTACATGTTAGAGGTGCGGTAGCCGCAGCCGAAGGTTGTGTTGTTGGCTTAGCCACAGGCGGAGGTAGTGTGGTAGGAGGTACAACCTGGTGAAGCGTTGTCATGCTGCCGGCGCAATAGCTAAGGCGATAACCAGCCACTTCGGACACTGTCCATGTTGCGCAAGCATCCACCTCGCCATTAAAAAGAGTTGTTGTAAAAGGGAACGGGTTCGTGTTTGTAGTTTTTGCTGTTGTGGCGGTGCTAGTGGCCACCGCTGGGGCTACCGTCCAAGGGCATGGCTGATAAATTGAGCCTGTATTTGTACCCGGGTTAGAGGCCACAGGCGTAGTTGCACCGTTGCTGCAAATACAGAAATCTGCACCTGAAACCCCTTGATCAGGATCCGCATAGTTGTAACATGGCAATTCGCTATATGTTGATGTTAATGCTTTCGATGTTAATGATTTCGGTGATGATTTCGATTTTGTTATTGATGCCAATGTGGAAGATTTCGATGTTGATGATGAGTTCAATGCTGTTATTTGTGCCGATGCGGAGATGTTTGAAGCACCAAAATCCTTTCCAACGAGTTAGTATAGTAAAAAGTAATATATCAGTAAGGAGACTAGGGCTGTCTCAGGAACTGACATTCTATGTGAGTTCCCGAAACAGTCCCCAATTGTGTTCCATAGAACAGAAAGCATTTGAGTATTGAATAAAAAGCTTACCTTGCTATCCAGTAAGGCAATCTGATGCGCGATACTATTTAGTGCGGTGGTGTTGATGTATGCTATGGAGTCGGGAACCCAGGAGGGAGGGACGGCAGTGATAGTCCCCGAAGAAGATGATGAGGACGTAGATGAGGACGTAGTTGAGATTGAGGAATTGTTTGAAGATACTCCAATGAAGGAGCTTGAAGACGTGGAACAAGTTGTATTTCCATATCTTGTGGAAGAAGTACTCTTCGAGAGATGACTCAGATGACCATGGCTAAGGGCAAAGAAGCCAAAGTAGAGAGCGACATAGAGTTTCATAGTTGGAGAAAGTATACAGTATAATAGTGTCCCTCCAGTCACAGCAGAAGATAGTATGGATGGACCAAGGGTTAAGAGAATAATAAAGGAAAGAAAAATAGTAGAGAGCAGCTGCGCCTAATACTTCGTACTGTTTAGTTACTCGCATTTTTTTTAAGTCTAGCACTCCCCACTATATTTGCTCCATATCTCTATACTCCGCGCTACTTAAAGAGTTCAGATATAAGTAAAGACAGGGCTCTAATTAAGAAGTCTCACTTTAAAATTAGTTTAGTCCCGCTATTCTAGAGCCTGATACTAGGGTGTTAAGCTAATTATATGCGTGGGATTTTATTGATCTGCGCTAAGTAGTAGGGAGTGTTAGACTTAAAAAAAAATGCGAGTATACGAATAACTCCGCCCTGATTTAGCGATAGGAAGTCTAAGATAATTAGAGTAAATTATTATTATTAAAGCAAATATAAGATTATTAATTAACTAATTAATTAATGAAGAATCACTTATCTCTACTCTGAATAGTAGAGGATTCTAATAAATAAATTAATATAATACCGGATTTATAAGTATTAAGTAAATATTTCAATTACGCGAAGAATAGAAGTATTTACCGATTTAGATTACCTAGTAAGCATAGTCTAACAGTAGTATATTTCCTTAAGTGCTTCTTTCTATATTATACTTTCCTCGATACGAAGTATAATTCAAAAAGGCGCACTCTTAAAATTCGAGTTATATATTAAGATAAGCACTCCTAGTAAGTGCTACTAGAGTAAAGTTTTATCAGCACTAAAAGTCGGGTTGATCGTTTTTCTTCCTGCGAAACAAAAATAACCGACTATTAATAGTAACGTAGAATTGGGCATTGGGTAGTGTATACGATACTCGGGATTACTAGTATTACCTAGGCAGCTTTTTGCGAATAGGGCTTCTTGACTCGACTAGCCCAGAAGCTCTAGGCTAAAGAGTAGGCGGAGCTGGACACTCTACCCCGAGTATGCTCTAGTTATATTACAAATTGTAGTAGTAACCATCCGTAGGTTTCTGAATAAATCTCTACTAGGTTTCCAAGTAACTATCCGCTCCTGAATATTTATCTGCTAACTCTTAGGGTACTACGGGCGCCTAATACCTAAGTCTAAGTCTAAGTATATATATTTAATATATCTAAGATTATCTTTTGCGTTTTCCGCCTGTAATACTCGAGAAATCGAGTGTAACTCAACTATATACATCATGAGTCTAATTTATTCACGTCTCGCCTTATCCTTTTCACTTCTTATCGCTCTACTTATCTCCCCTTCATTCCAGCTCGACACTCAGGATATCTACCAAGTTAGTAGTGGAGCAAACCCGGGAAGCTGCGATGCCCAAAATGCTGTGATTAGACCAGCACTCCAAGAAGTCATAGATATGAGCCAGGCAGCTATAAATGATATTAATACCGCGTTAAAAAGTCCCAAACTTCCGCCATTTGGTAATGCAAAGAAAGAGCGCCTACGAGTCGTCAGAACCCTCAGAACATTTTACGGAATTGCTATCTCAGACACGAGGCTCAGAATTCAAGACCCAAAAACAGCAACGCAAGTTAGAGGTATACCACTGCTCTCGCACATCACATATTAAGCAGCACTTACAAACCTAGACAACTTCCAGAAAATCATCGATTTCACAAAAAAAGGCCCAAGTGCTATGCGCATTGCTTGTAATGATAAATGGCTGCAACCTACTGATACCATTCTCCCTGGAACCGGGAATGCGGTGGATCCAGATGACACCCTTATCTCGAGTATTCCCAGTATGTATTCCATTCATAAAAACAAATCAGCTCTGCTAATGCTTCCAACTCAGGTTTCCATGGGACTGATTTTCTTTTCTATGATGCTGGATCAAAAGACTACCTTAATCCGCAAGATCTGAAGACGGCAGCTACAGGGGCCTTACCAACCCGTGATGGGCCTTGCGCAGCAGGACCTCGCGCTGCCTTCACGATGCGGGCACCAAGAAACATTATTACTTTCTGCCCCGACGTGTTTAGCACGTTCCCTGCTTATAATAAGAGGCCGGCTCGCACTCTTAAGTCGTCAGCAAGGGCATATACGGGTTCGTCTGCTATCCCAACAGACGGTTCAGCATATCTCGACCAGTACTATTCTGTGACAAGTCTCCTCTTACACGAGATGACACATCAACTATTTGGTACAGGTGAGTAGACCTTTTTTGAGACGTAGCCTTCTTATTTGTTCGAAGTATATCTAATTATATTTACACAGATGATGAAATTGGCTACGGCTTTGCTGCTTCTGCTACCGCAAAGTCGGAACAAGAAGATAATGCCGACACTTATGCGCTATATGCTCTAGCTTCATTTTTGAATAAGTATGACTGGCATACAGGTATAGCAAAGAAAACCCGTTCCGCCCTGAAGGAAATATGAAAATACTTATGTACCTACGATAGAGCATTGGCAGTCCTTGTGCGGACTGGCGCACCTAGGGCGTTGACATATAACCTGTTAGATTTAAGTAGCAGCAGATAAAAGAAGACATATAATATCCTAAATATAAAGTTGCGATAATAACGGAGATATGGAGGATAAGTTATATCTGGCGTGATTGTTATTAAACTTATATATGTATTAACTAGAACTAAACAGAAGTTATTATTAAAATAGACAGATTACTAGCTTTTTCTTTTAAGTCTAACACTCTCTACTATGTTTGCTCCATTCTTCTATACTCCGTGCTACTTAAGGAGCTTTAGTAAAGAAGTTTTATTTTAAGATTATTTTATTCCCGCTATTCTAGAGGCATATACTAGTCATATACGCAGGATTTAGAGATCTACGCTAAGTAGTAGAGAGTGTCAGACTTAAAAAAAAAGCGAGTAATATAAGCACTACTTCGTATTTGAAGAAAAAATAGATCCGGCGCATAGACGAGAATGCAGGAGTTCCTTACTCGCTTTTTTTTTAAGTCTGACAGTGGAGACTGTTTAGCGTAGAATAGATAGATCCCGCATATATAACTGGCTCTATACCCTTATTATAAATCCCTAGACAGTAAAAGATATAGTAGATCTAAGCAATCTTGAAGTAAGAGATCTGTTCTTTATTAATTCTAAGCACTTTAAGTAGCGAATAGTATAAAGTTATGAAGTAATAATAGTCTCTACTATTAGACTTAGAAAAAAGCGAGTATAGTAATTAGAGCTACTATACGAATAGAAAACTATTTCTAGCATAATAGGAGCGCTAAAAGAAGACGGGCTATTAACTCCTATAGTATTTTAGAGCCTTCTTCACAAAAGCCTAATATTCCTTCTACTATAAGAGAATATAGTCTCTAAGGTATAAGTATACTAAGGATAATATATACTTATATAAGTACACTTTCAGATAAGTGACACCCAAATAGCCTACCTACTATTATACTTTCACCACTCGTATGCACCTTACCGAGTTATAGTACTTAGCTTTATAATTATTCTAGGCTCCTTGATCCTTATAATCCTTCACTATCCCCTCCACTACTATACTCACTTCTCTAGATATCCTCTCTATACCTTCACACCTTCTCCCTTTCTTTAAAGGCATATTTGCAGATAATTAGGCCATAGTTGCTATAACTGCAATCTCTAGAAACAAGCCTGAGCATTTTCTTCGGGAAAAAGGATAATGCCAAATGGACGAAGTTGTAATTACTTTGTGAAAATTGAGTTCTTCCTAGAGGATTACAAGGTCACACATCTAACTATGATAACGGTCCTATTAATTAAAGAAAGCAGATACTCTATCACTCTCGCATCGGCAGTTGGTAAAAACATAAGGCTGGAATATACAGCTAGTCAAGCAGAACCGCTGCTCTTCCCATCCACCTACTACTGTATGTGATCTCAATCGCTTACTTTACTCGTAATGGGCTTACTGCAGTAAACCTAGGGTTGCAACCATCCGACTCACTTTCTCTAATAAGTATCAGACCTACCTGCAGCGTCGAAGCGGTTGGGTTCGAGATCGGGATTCTAGAAGGATGTGAAGTGCGCGCAGCGCCTCCAGATCGGTGTTGAATCGCTGTGGTGATATCTCTCTCTGTCTTGCTTACCACAGAAGAGATATTCCGAGCAAATCCCCCTGAAAGATTTGCTGCCATAGGCAAATGTTTCTTCTCTCTCTGTGATGATGTAATTTGCTAATACGTCCTAGTCCAGCGTCTGCGTCAACAGTAACCCTGACGGAATCGATGGTCATAAGTTCACTCACTCATGTCTCTTGAAGGAGGCATAATTTGATATAATTAGAGAGCCAGTGCCATTTCCTAGCGCTGGTGCTTCTGCATAACATGCAAGTGTTACTTACTCTGCTCCTCAACGGCAGCCAGGGTACCAAGCATAGCGACCCCTTGGTGCAGTTCACCAACCCGTATAGCCACATCTATGAAACATCTCGCTGTCCAACCTCTAGCTCCGTTGACGCCAGTAACTTGGATAAACAACGGAGAGTGCGCCACCGATTCCCACGCCAGCTGGCCGTATTCCGACGACGGTACGGTAACAGCCAACTCTCGGCATACTAGATATATGCCTTTCTGTTTTGAGGGCTGGAATAGCGGTGCTAGTTTCCTGTGTTTGTTGGCCTACTTTGGAGAGAAGATGTTCGGATGGGGTTATAATCATAATCATAATCATAATAAAAGACTTTGGGCTATGACGCAGAAACGGCTCCGCGCTGGAGTTTTGGCTTTTTACGTTGTTATCAGAAATGGTGATATTGTCTAATAATGAGTTCTGGCTCGAAGGGTGTATGGTAGTGATATAATCGGAGCTCTGGCCGCCGAAGGGGGTGGTTTCAGATCACGTGTGGTTTTGTGCATATATAGCTTTGCTTGTTTGTTAGAATGCTAGGATTTGGCCAGGTATGAGGGTTTGGTTGAGTATAGGATTCGTGAAAGCCGAGAAGAAGAAATAGAGGAAAGAAAAGAAAACAAAAAGGAGAAAGAAAAAAGGAAAAGCTTTAACTATAAAGTGTGTGTATTAAGGGAACTATTCCTTAGCTAAAAGCTATGTTCTTTGCTATTTAAACATCACGTAACTGTTAATCAAGTCTGATCTCTCTTGAGTTAAACACGAATCAAATAAACACACTGACTTACTTTACTCCGACTCTTTTACTCGAACCTAAGCAAGGCACGCAATGGTTAGTTAACAGCTAACTTTTCGTTGGAACTAGAACTGAACCACTAAGAATATAAGAGAACTAGCTGATTGGTTAGAACCAAGGTTTGAACTATTAGTTTTATACTAGCGCTAAACCAATTAAGAACCACAGTTAACTAGCAGTTAACTAGTAGTCAAGCTCCACTATTCCTCCCTTTTATAGGGGTCAAAAGTCTCCCCTTGCTGCATATATGTAATACATGCTAAATATGCATATAATATAAGGTATAGAAGAGAGAAAATAAAAGAAGTAAAATAGGGAAGAGAAAGTGCCTAAAAGTGGGAATTACTATAGCTTTTTAATATATATAGGCCCTTTAGGGGGGGTGTTAGGGGCCTCTATAAGCCTTCAGGGAGCACTACCTAATAAAATCAGGGCTAACCAGTTTTAGGTAGTTAACCAAATAGTTAAGGAAATATGATTGGTTAGTTCGTGGTTCTTGGAAAGAGTGAAAACAACGGTTTTGGTTGGTTCAGTTAGCTGGTTGGTTCTGGTTTTGAACCAACCATTGCGTGCCTTGAACCCAAGTGTATAATTCTCTACTCGACTCGCCTCTACTCTACTCGACTCGACTCTATTTTATCCCCACCCGCCATATTCTACCCCACCAAAGAAGTCCTGCTTCGTCCCATGCATAATAAACCCCACGGAGGGGTAGTGGTGCCAGGATAGCTTTCTATACCATAGCACTTTCCATAAAAGGAACCAGCCTTTACTCCACGTGAGATTTATAGCACGAAGCCCTCGACGAAGCACTACTCACACTCTCCCCCGTCTCACACCTCGCCAACAGCCTCGTCCTTGTCCTCGACCAAAACGCCCACCTCACCCACCTCCCCAGCCACGAAACCACCTCCCGCACCCGCACCCGCACCCTCCTCACCCACCTCCGCACCCTCCCCTTCCACCCCGCCCACCGCCTCTCCGCCCTATCCTGCCTCAGCACATCGTCCGTATGCCGCACCATGACCCACGCAT
>QGMG01000226.1:0-41443 GCA_007825325.1 Lachnellula cervina | reverse complement strand
TCCTTTTTTGTAGTAGTTATAGTTATAAAAGTTATATAATTATAGCATCTCTTAGAACCCTTCTCTTCTAAGCTACTTCCTCTTTCTATATAATTTAAATTTTATATATGCTTATTATAGCTAATCCTAAGAAGCTAATATGATTTAAATAAGCTTTTTAACTATCTGTACTCTTAGGAATTCTTATAACTAGCGTATTCTTTTTTGTAATATATATAATTGTAAGGGTTATATAATTACAGCGTCTCTTAGAAACTTAAAAAAAATTTCCTAAGTACATTGTATTACTATTTCTATAATACTATACTACAATACTATATTAAGCCAAATCTATTATAACTCTATATCTTCTATTATAGAAACTATTACTAACCTCTATAAATAATCTACGAATACTAAATCCTTAAATCCCTTCTAATCTACGCCTCTAGAATAGTATATTCCCGCTAGAATTTATCTAGTTTAGCTAGACCTTAATAAAGTAAAGTATAGTATAAAGAGATAGATCCTCGACTAAGAGGAATTATATACGCCTTTAAGGAATAATAATAAGATAAGACTAGTCCTCTATTATAAGAATAAGAAGAGAGATTATATATTTATCTATCGAGTTGTTACTACTACTGCTTTTTAGAGTAGAGGTTATAAGGTTATTACTTAGAGACCCTATACTTATATACTTATTACTCACCTTAACTTCTTTGATTACTATTTAGAATAGTATCTCTTCCCTTACTATATTAATAATATTGCTAGAGACTAGAAGATTAAGATTAAGACAATGCTAGTACAGAAAAGGAACCTTTAGAGCAATATAGTTTTATACTACTAGATGTATTAAGTAAAGGAGAGGTGTCTTATAATACTTAATAGCAATAAAGAATAATCTTTTAGTCTATTTCTAGCTTATTTCTAAGCTCTAAAAGACGCAGATCCTATAATATATACTAATCTCCAACTTAATTAAATATTAGGCATTAATAATAGAAAATTCTAAGCTTGCTTTATTATACTTAGTGCTTATAGAGACGCGATCTTATACCTTTAATAATTCTTTATAGTTAATAGTACCTATATGCAATTAAAATATCGAATGCTTCTTCTTCTATTAGTTAGAATTGATGCAAATAATAAGGTGATCCCTTTGGCTTAGGCCTTAGTTCCTAGGAAGGATTTATATTAGTGAGAATACTTCTTAACTCACTGCAAGGTTATATTCCTAAAACTAAGCAAGCGTAGAGTATAGAGAGATTATTTAGTTTTTATTAGTAATAGGGAAAAGGGAATTGCTAATGCTATTAGTGAGGTTTTTCTCTAAGCATAGCATACTTACTATTGCTAGTATATATCTAATAATATTCGCATTAGATTTAGAACAAAGTATTAAAAGCTATTCTAGCCAATTGCTTATTCTTAGACTTATAAGCAAGCCAGACTTCACTAGAATACTTTAAAGGCACGAAATAGCAAATGTTATAATTACTTCTATACTATTCCCTATAATACCTAGATGCAATACAAATTCCCTTAAGCTTAGTATAGTTATAATACCTCAAATATTATTAAAGTAATTAATAGAGCATAGAATAAAATATAGAATATGCCTCCTTTAAAGATACTAGATGAGATTAATATATAGACTATATAAAAGTTCTATAAGTTCTATTATTAATCTGCTATTAATTAATTTGTAGCTAATACTTCTTTTAAAGGCTTTAAGAAGAGGTTATAATATAGAGCTAGATATAAGGTAGAGTCTATAGAAAATAACACCTTTTAAGTTGCATCTAATTTAGATTAATATTGCATTATTAATCTTAAAGAGCACACCTATACTTATTATTAGTTTTAAGAGTATAGATCTCCTTATAGCTATACTACTACTATATATTAACTTATTATAGAGAACACTATAAGAGGTTTTTATATAGGGTATAGTTTAATAGCATTCCGATTAATATATTAATACCCTATTCTGCTAATCCTAATTAATAACCTTCTATAAGATCTATAAATAAAGCCTCCCTAATTTTAAAGATAGCATAGCAGACCTTCTACCTCTTAAATTCGTAAAGGACAATAGATAAGAAAGGCTTATAAATGCTCTAAATATAGAAAGACAGATTATAATAAACAATATTATTAGAATAAGCTAAAATCGAATAAGAGAGCATAAAGATATTAAGATGCTATAAGTAATAAGAATAAGAATAATTTAGAAAACTCGCTATTAGATCTCTTTAAGTTTTTAAGCAATAATAAAGATGCTAAATAGAATGCGCAGATAGACTATTACTAGAATTAATATCTTAAGTATAAAAGACCTATTATTCTAGTTCTATTAGTAGACGCGATCCCTTAATAAGAGCTAGCTAATAATAGCAATAATAAAGATAAGCTATTTATTAATTGCAATTTAAGAGGCTAAAGCAAGCTACTAGACTTTAGAATGCCTAATTATATTATTCTAAATAAGACGCCTAAGAAAGCTATATGCTAAGAGATAAATGCTAATCTCTTTATAAAACTATAGCAATTATAGTAGTAATTATAGTAGAAAGAAGAGATAGAGGAGATTATTTGCGTAAGAGTATACTAGAAAGCGCTTCTAAAAACTAATTTAATAGAAAGTATCTTCTAGTGCTATAAGTTCACTCGACGATTATATTATCTCTCTTATAGGTTTTATACTAATAATAAGTATTAAGCTAGACTTAGCCTTAAAAAATCAATCTATATTAAACTAAATTGCAATATACTTAGCTAGTGCTTCTTGCGCCTAAAAGATTACTATAGGCATTAAGTAATAGAATCTCTATAAATAAAAGAAGAGATAATAGCAAAAGTAGATAAGAAGTATAAAGCAGAGATATAGTATATAAATAGAGGCCATCACATAAATGTCTTAGTTAGTATTATAATACGGAAACAAAATTGCTAATTAATAGAAACTAAGGCCTAATATAAAAAGTAGAAGGTAGCGCTAGAAGCATAGTTTTATAAAGTAAAAGTTAAGTATAATAAGATACTAGAGACCTTATTCTATAAGGCATTAGTAGACACTAAAGATTAGAAAGATAAGGCATTACTATAAGAGGTTCTATAGTAATAGCAAGATAGGCAGGAGTATAAGAGTGATTATATCCCTTAATGCTAGGAATATTATAATAATATATAACCTACTACTACTGCTTCTATAAGTCCTTTATAATATTCTACTAATAATACTCCTACTAATAATGCGCGATCTACTACTTCTACAAGTCTCCTAAAATCTTCTACTAATACTACTACTTCTATAAGTTATCTATAACTCTTTAATAATGCTGCTAATAAATGCGCAGCTTGCTGCTGCTTCTACTAGTCTCCTAAAATCTTCTACTAACACTACTACTAATAATGCGTAACCTACGCTAATTCCTACTACTCCTCCTACTATAAGACATCGAAACTATAGCTAAATAGTCTCTCTATTATTAATTTGCTCTTAACGCTTTACTTAACCTTCTAAGCCTTCTAAACCTATAAGAGTAGAGGTAGAGGTAGAGGTAATGCCACCTCTAAGATATCCTAAAAGAGATAGAAAAAGAGCAAGGAAATTAAGGGAAAATGGTAAAGATTTAGGGATATAGAAGGTATATAGGAAGCATAGATAATAGCACCATTTCACCACTTGTATAGCTTCTTATTGTAATTATATATGCTAGAATACAAGTTAATAGAGGCATGCTTATTGCAGTCAAAGCAGTTTATAGTGTAGTTGTCTCTAAATAGCGTTTATGTTTTGCGGGCATCTATATACAAATATAAACGCATTTTGGGTGAGTCCGGTCTTAGTCATTTATAAAGTTTTAAGTCTAGTATCTATCATTTATCACATTATGAGTCCGGTATTAGTCATTTGACGTTAATGTTATGAGCTTCAACACCAGCTTATCCATGGTGATCAAGATGTGGACATATACGGAGACATCTATTGGTGCCATCGCGAGAGTGCGGGATTTTGAGAATAATACCAAAAGCGAGGTAAAACCTATTGAATCCAATACTCCCCCACCAGGCTGGCCTACCTCTGGCGCCATCGAAATGCGGAACTTCGCCGCTTCATACACCGAGTCGTCTGATCTTGTTGTGCAAGGTATTAATCTTACGATTCAACCGGGGGAGAAGTTGGGTATCTGCGGAAGGTCTGGCAGTGGCAAGTCTTCGCTTCTTGCTACGTTGTTGCATTTGCTTGAGTTCCGAGAAGGCTCCATTACTATCGATGGAGTAGATGTGGCTTATATACCTCGAGATGTGCTCAGGGGCAGTCTGAATACCATACCTCAAGAGCCTTACTGGATGAACACAGAGACAGTCCGCTTCAACCTGTATCCTTGGCCTGGTGATACTGTAAATGATGCAACGCTCATCGACGTCCTACGAAAGTGTCACATCTGGGACACTATCAACGAAAAAGGGGGACTGGATGTGAAAATGGCAGCCGACTTCCTCAGTCACGGTCAGCGTCAGCTTTTCTGCTTGGCTCGTAGCCTGCTGAGAAAAAGTAAGGTCGTAGTATTGGATGAAGTTTCAGCAAGGTATGCTGAGTGCATCTAAGCTTCTGCGGTTGTAGACTGACATAACATCCTAGCGTCGATATACAAACGGATTCGCTCATTCAAGCCGTTATTCGTCAGGACCTCCGGGATTGCACTATCATCTCTGTTGCTCATCGTCTAAACACCATTGTCGACTTTGACCGTATTGTCGTATTAGACGAAGGGCGTATCATTGAATGTGATGCGCCGCAGATCTTGCTTTCGAGACCTGATAGTCGATTCAAGGAATTATATAATCTATGAGGGACATCTCCATGGTGTGGAAGCCCTGTTCGCTTTTCCGCAGTATCTAAGTCCATGGTGTGAATGAGACGGGAAAAAGGTTTCAGAGTGCTTAATAGATGTAAGCAAAGGCGCTGGGAGGCTGAGGAAGATAGTAGCACTTGTGTAGAAAGCGAGATATTTGAATCAAATTATATTCTCATGGGCTGGTAATATGTAGACAGGAACATGGAGTCAAGCAATGATATGCATTATCTGTTTTGTTGGGTCAACGCTGCTGCCTAAAATCAAAAACCCACCTTTCAAGTTCACCCTTCATCTACCACAACACCTCATCTTCTCTAGCTGCACCTTCCATCATCAATCAATCATGAAGAAGTTCCTGAACCACCTCACCCCCAACCCGCTCGTCCCCAAAGCTCGTAATCAAAAGTCCGAATGCCCGCCCTCAAATCTCGACAACACCCAGAGCAATCTCGCACTTCGTGAGATCTACTCATCTCCCAATCCCACTGTCACGTATGTATCGCATCGCATCCTTTATACCTCACTACAACTCACTAGCGACTAACGTTCTATGCTAGTATCATCGCCATCCACGGCCACGGCGGCCACGTGACGGAAGACTGGACAGACAGCGACACATCATGTTTCTGGCTCCGCGATCTACTGCCCGACATCTTTATGCCTGAGACACATATAAGAGTCTTGGGTCTCGGATACAGCAAAGAAGACGAAGATACTATTGGTGCGGAAGGAATCGCTAGCTTTGCTGTCGGAGAGGTGAATAGATGCGCAGGAAACGGAGACGGGGACTTGGTGTGGTTAGCGCATAGCTTTGGCGGGCCACTGCTGAAAGGGCTTCTAAGTTCGTATCAGGGGCTTTTGGATAGGACGAGAGCGGTGCTGTTTTTTGGGGTGCCTAGACATAATTCATCGTGGAAGAATATGGCGTTTGCGACGGCGGGAGAGGATGGCGTGAGCGGGGAGATCGAGAAACTGCAAAGAGAGGTTAAGTGGCTGGGGGAGACGGAGAGTAAGTTTGCAGAGTTGAGTGGAGAGGGACGGTTTAAGGTGTGGTGGTTTCTTGAAAGTAGTGGGGGAATTGATGATGAGGTGAGTAGATCTTGCCGGTTCTCACGAGACGAAGAAGCTAATAAGAATGATAGAATCGGGCTGAATCTGGGAGGGAAGACGTGATACATTTAAGTAGAGTACATAACGACATGCTCATGTTTAAAGGCTCCGAGGATGGGGACTGGAAGAAGGTCGAGAGAGTCTTAGTTGCAGTTGCAGGAAGTCTTAGGCAAGGCAGCCAGGTTAAGGAAACGTAAATTCACGAAGATACTGCGAGTAGAAATTACATGGGACCTTCTGCATCAATTGCCTCCCGAGGTTTTAATGATTCTTTCGTTCAAACCCTCCTCGGTCGTTCTATCCTGATTTCTGTCCCTTTGGTTTCTTCCAACACATAACGAAGCACTCTACTACTGGAACTTCTAACGTTGGCCTCGCCATTGCCTCGAGTCTCGCAGTCACTATGCTCTTGAGCTCGGACGGCGTCCGATTGAACTGCTCTACTACTACGTCGTATGGCTCGTAAAGCTTGATGCTACCTTGGGTGAGATGGCGAAATTCCATCGGATCAAACAGCAGGCTGATGCTTGAAAGAGCTGGGAAGTTTTGTAGCAAATAATTGTCTAGTGAAGTCTCGCCACCTTGTGTCGCTGTGATGTTGTTGGGGCAGTGCATGGCAATATGTCGAACATTTGCGAAATGCTGAAAAGGGGAGTTTCGCTTTTGAGAAATCCACCAGTATAAAAGGTCTTTCAATTGGGAGTCTTCATCCCAATCGCCAGGAAAGTATAATGTATCTTCCTCGTTCCACCACGGCGTATTCTCTTCTGCAACAACGGAGTCGCAGTCAAGCCTAAACGTTCGAAGAGCTACATCCCTCGACTCGGGGCTAGCATGCAAGAGGTTGGTGACATCGTAAACATGCGTGATATCTCGAGTCCCTTCTGATGCGATATCGTTGTACACCACGTCGCACCATTCAAATGGCGGGATTATAGCCCGTGGACGAGCTAATTCGAAGTTGATGATAACTATAAATACGCCTGCCACGTGTCGAGGGTCTGGAAGGGCATGTTCCCATATCTTAAGTCTGATCTCGACGGGTAGTAGAGGGAATTTCGTGAAGGACGCTTTCTTCGCTTTTAGAATACCCGCATCGTGGCGCATGGTGTAGGCGCGCGCCGACTGAGATCGGGGTCGTATATTGAGACATTCTCGAGGAGTATAATCCATTTTGAATAGCTGGCACTGTGATGGATAGTAATGATCTTGTATGCGCTGAAGCCGAGGTGTAGGTGTTGCTGTGGTCAGGTTTAGGCAACAATGTGGGGTAGATTAATGCCCAACTGTTGGAGTAGTCAGCAAGGCCTCCACAAGTATACTCCGTATAGATCCCGTCAGGGGCTTTTTGAAGAAGAGTCGGGGGGGCTCCTAACGCTAAAAAGACAAAGGGTTTAGAGGAGGGAATTGCACTGATAGAACAACAAAGCCGACTTCGGGGGTTGAGGATTGGGACACAGCTTCGAAGCCTTGAACAAATCCAGCACACAGATTGGATTGATGGTAGCAAGGAACTCAAGGTATGGGAGAAGCAAAAAGACGCAGCAGCAAAGCGTAAAGCCATAAAGGTATCGTCCATTCATAAAGCGTGCTGCCAAATGTAGTTGTATGACTATTTACAATGCCACAGCCCAAGCAAATAAAAGCAAACGACGGCCACAAAGAACACGTGCAAATGAGAACAAGCTAAAAGCACGCGTTATCTCCAAGAGAATATCGAAAGCACATAGCTCAATGATGCATCACTTTGCCACGACCATCTAATTCCAATGCCTTGGCTAAGGGATCTCATCTCGTGTTTCGAGCGCCTGATTTCGACCAACACAAGACCGATAACTTGATAGATGGAGCTTCCTGTTCGTAAGAGCTGAAGCCACGAGACTTTCTCAGGTTCAAGCCAGCCTCAATTCTTTCAGCAGTCTTTTGTACTAGAATAGATGGTCTGCAGTTGTAAGCGTTTTGTAGGGGGGTATCTTCTGCCTCATAAAGAACCAGACTACCATAACGTCGTTCTTGGACATTTAGAGGATCGCAAAGCAAACTCATACTTTCCAGATGCGGGAAGTTTTCCAGCCATGAATCTGTCAAATCGCCATCCTTAGGCTCTGGGGGATGGCGGGTGATGATTCCCATGAGGGCGAAATCTTCAACACCAAGACTCACCGCGAGGTTAGCATGGTTAGTACCGAGAGGTAATGCGAGATGCCGGATGATTGACAATTCTGAAGATCTCGGCGCTCGATCTCGGGTGGGCAGAGACAGCCATCCCTGGGTGACCATCTCGCGAGAGCGGTCGCCGAAGCCGGGGAAGAACAGAACGTCTTCTTCATCCCACCACAACTTGTCTTCTCCATAAATTATTGATTCACAATCTAGGTGGAAGTGAGTCCGTACAGCAGCTCTGGCTTCATGGCTAGTATGAAAGAGCGCCATCACCCCGTTCCAGGAAAGCACGAGAGAATCAACTTTGTCCTGCGCATTCCGGTCCCTTATCAAATTCCATTCGCCTCGCTGATACAAAAGACCACGACCACGATGAGTGCTGTCAATAATGCGGTACACAGCATTGAGGTCTCGTGGGGCTGGAAGGATGGCACGAGTGCCAGAAAGATCGAAGTTTGTAATGAAGGCTATTGCGCCAGGCACTTCTCGAGGGTCAGGGGTCGCCAATTTCCATATCATACATCTGATTTCGGTAGGTAACTGAGGAAACTTAGAGAGACTTAGTGTATCTTTAGACGGGTCGTAAGGTTCGTAAGGTTTGTAAGGTTCGTAGGGAAAAAAGTCGTATAGCCCTCGGAGGCCGTAGTGATGGAAAGTCAATTCTGGGAATGATGTTAGCAGTTGAAATTTGCAAGGCAGAGAATGGGGTAAATCTACCTTCATCTGCCATGATATGCCCCTCGGCAGATAGCCTCTGCTGAACCAATGCCTCAGTCGCCCCCACCACAGTCGCCACAAGATCGTTAGGTCCGCCGGATACCCCCTGCACGTCCATGGTCGGTTGGTGGTGGATTGATATTGGGGCTACTGGCAACAGAGGACCCAACTCGTCAAAGCCCGAGTCGGGGAGGGAACCGTCTAGATTGAAACTATCGTTCGATTCGCCGTAGTATTCAATTTCGGATTCGATAGCATCTTCATCATCTTCGACATCAATCTCGCTCGAAAGTTCAGTCAAAGGGCCCTCGGAATTGTCGACGTTGCTTGATGCGTTGTCCAAGGCAGCCGGATCATCGACAGCTGCTAGAAAGTGTTAGATTCTTCGTGGAAGCAGAAGTGGAGGTTTGAAAACAACCTACTTTGGTGCGACATGGTGAGATCAATGCTTGAATGACAGTGGGAAGCTCGGGGTGGCGAGTTTATACTTCATCGATGGAGTGTTGAAGTTGAAGTTGAAGTTGATCAGGAGGAAGAGAGGAAGGACTGGGTCGGGTGGTCGGACGACGCGCTGTGTTTAGCATGCACTCTAGCGGCAGTCGCCTGAGCACGTGATGAGACTACTCCCTTTCACTTCATCTCCTGTCCTTCGCTTCGTAACAACACAACTCCACCTCACCCCTCACCTTCAAATCCCAATGGGTATCAACTAGAGCCCCCCTCTAATCCATTACGTTTAATGATAGCGGAATTTAAAGCTGGAACGGAATTGACCAGATTGCCTAGTGAACTCGGGGTTCGGGGTTGGCTTGCAGATGCGTCCAAGTAGGCAGGCAATCCCATCTCATCTCCGTCTCAAAACCTACCGAGGAGAAACGGGATAAACGGAGCAGGCTATTTCCCTCCCAGCCACCAGCGAATATGAGCACTTACTCCGCGATCCCCTCGTTGAACACGGTACCGAGCGGTTGGACCGGGATTTTTAACGTGTGACCCCGAAAGCTTGTTGCTAGGAATATGAGAGGTGCGTTCGAGTTGACTGACTGAGTGAATGGATCTAATAAAAATACACGTACCAAACTCAAGACTTGCCTATAGCTAAATCTAATATCATCGTAGTTGGTACCGCCTCTCTTGAGTTGTTTGATCCGGCCATAGCGCGCAGGAGAAATCGAACAGCAAGCACGAATATTAGTTCCAGAAGAAGTCACTGGGTAGTCTCACACGGTGTCAAGAACAAGCTTTGGGTAGGAATTGACCAGGATCTCCATTCTATTCGTCCATGCGTCAAGCGTCTCTCATCACACATTAATATAATTTTATCTTCCACTCTACTCGACCTTTTGATTAACCCTGTGAGCATCCCCACTCACTGGAACATCCACACCCGTCGCCTCTAGCGCCTGCTTGTTCACCAACTCGTCATGCTTCCCATCCAAACTATTCATCAGGTCCTCCTTACTGTCCAACCCACGATACAAGATCCAGAATATCACACCTACACAGAAACTGCCCACACAAAGACCAACAAACAACCATTCGACCTGCGGATTACCCACAAGCGGCGTAAATGCCTCTCCCAAAGCGTACCCAAAAGCGCTGGTGAGTAGATACATGGCTTGCACGAATGACTTCATGCTAGGAGGAGCCTTCATGTACGCGTATTCGAGACCCGTGACGGATGCGAAGATCTCCGAGATACCGATGAGCATGTACGCTGGGACTTGGATCGCAATGTGGATATTGTTTCCGATATTCACACCATTCACAATACTGGCATCGCAAAGCGGCTGGTCGTAACATGGCCCCTGCTTGTAAATGAAATGTTGCAAAACGCCTGCGTAAAGCATAGATGACGAGGCAATGATGAAGCCAAAGGAGATACGGGCGATGGGACGGAACTTGATGTGATGTTTCTGTAGCAGGGGGTAGACCAGACGATCCATGATAGGCGCGAAGAAGAGGATAGAGATCGGGTCAAAGTTCTGCGGCAAGTCGTTGGGAATTCCGTGCAGACGCATCTGCCCGGCCTGGGAGACGAAGTTTCCGGAGAATTGACCATACACCAACCAGTAAATGGGGTAGAATAGGAAGACACGGCAAGCAACCAGCGCACGCTTCAGCTCCTCGATGAATTGATCGTCCCATGGGTATACCGCGCCTGTGCGCCCGAATTCCTCCTGGTAGGATGGCTTGGGTGCATTCATGTTGCGGTTCCTGATCATGATGCCGATCGCTCTGAAAGCGTCGGTGATGACGGAGCCTTGTGGTGGTCGCACGATATAGAACTTCCGGCCAAGAACGACGACAATGAGTCCTACAATCATCATGCAGAAACACATCAGGTAAGCGGACCAGAATCCAATATCACGCTCCATATAAGGTGTTGCAATCAGGGAAAGCGATCCGAGGTTGATGCAGCAATAGAATACAAGGTAGATTCTTTGGATTGTGACGGCAGGGTCGATGATGACTCGCTCGCCAGTCTTGACGAGAGTCTTGACGGCCATCTTCTTCCGGGTGTATTGGTCTGCAATCAAAGGAGCGACATTGGATTTAATGCCACCGGTTCCAATACCGATAATGAGAATGGCTGCGATGAAACCACCCATTCCTGCACCGTTTGCGAGAGATGCGGGAAGAGCCGTTACCCAGAGGATGAGGAGACCAACGACATAGACGCATCCAAACCAGACGATGGTCCAATATTTGCCCAGGTATTGATCGGCGACAATGGCACCGAGGATTGGAGTCACTTTGTTACATCAGTGGTGGTCTATCGTGATTGTGAGAATTTGGAGCTTACCATAACACCAAAGCGAGAAAAATGTCGTCAAAGCAGTGGCAGTTTGGTGACCCTGTCCTAATGCACCTCGTCCCAGACTTCCATCCAATGGTTTTTGGATGTAATTCTGGAACAGACCTTGGCAACCGTAGTATGTGAAGCGCTCAGAAAGCTCGACAATTGCGACCAGCCATGCAGCGACTGGCAGACTTTCGCCAACTACGATCTCGTTAGTTATCTTTACTGATATAATGTTAGATGTACGCACTTCTTCTCAAAACAACTTTCTCGCGCTCATTCGGCTCTTCATCATCAGGAGTGTCCGAGTAAGCTGTCTCCGAGTCATATACAGGCGAATCAATGGCTTTTGTCTCATCGGCCACTGGTTGCGCGAAGCCTAGGTCGAGGTTGACTTTGTCAGGGTTGACTGAATCCTTTTCCCTGTTCAAAAGCTCCTGCTCCACAACCTGCTCATGCAGCTCCGCTGCTTGCATCTCATGTTCGGGCATCTTGATTTCTGATCGAGTTCAATGCTAAAACGAGAGGATAATGTCAGGCTAAACCCCAGGGGAGAGCAAACAGTTTATAGCAACGATATTAGTGGGACCCGAGGCTACAGATCGAAGCGGGCGCCTCTTAAGGAACGTTACTCCGGCAGCCAAGCTTCTAACTGGTTCAGATGATGACAGTGATAGATAGCCTTCATTTGAGTGGTCATCGTTTCAGTGTTAGCAGGAATGCTGCGAGTCCGAGTGTTAGTGGTAGGGTAAGGCTAGGAATCCGCCGCCGCCGAAGTACGAAGTACTTTCTTCTAGGAGATGGAGGCTAGTGGAGGGGTTCTTCTTAGCGGTCGTACTGAGATAGCGATTACTTAGTTCATACGAATTTGCCGCGATCTCCATAACTTAAGCCTAAGATAGGAGGTAATCCGGGGGATTTAAGAGGTTGAAGAGTAATCCGGGGGATTTAAGAGGTTGGAGAAAAGTTCGTCAAAGCTTTGAAGACAGCTAGTGTCGAGTGTAGCTAAGATCGACATCCCCCTGGGTCATTGTACTAACCGCTAGAGGCGCTACCCGAATGGAACGAATAACGGCTGATATATCGTCTCAGTCTGCAAATGCCAAGTGATGCCAAGTGTGCTGACCCAGTATACGGCTTTGGCGAGCGCCGATAGATCAAGCACCTTCTTATAAAGGCTTAAGTCAAATTCAAACATGACCTCGCAGGCTGGAATAAGCGTTGAGTTCTGCACGGAGGTACTCCGTAGACAATAATTCCGTCAGAATCGCTGTTAAGGTAACATTTGGTACTCGTATTTTAATAGCGGCCGGCCCCTGATGCTCGCTGCGCTGCAGGGTAGGCTGCATGATTAAGTGCGCTGTGGCGCCGCCCATTGGCGGGGACATTCCTTCCAGAAGAACCCTAGAAGGAAAACAGAACTTCTAGAAAGAAGAGAGAAAATCTAGAAACCGAGTTAGAAAGAAGGACGCGAATTGCTTTCGTCCCAGTACCGTTAATGTCTCTCGCCGAGATGCTTTTTGTGTGAAATTTCCACCCAGCTGGTCACCAGTTTCCGTATTGTTCGTACGACCGGCTGGTTAGCAATCAATATATCCCAAAAAAGCCCTTGCCATGACCAGGCAGCAGTAAAAGTGGTAAAAAGAACGATTCAACGCCACCAACTCTATAGAGCTTCGTGCGACTCAGTTTCAGCCGTTCAATATCAAAAGACCTCCAGAACTCCAAAGCCGAGTACAACCGGGTACAGAGCCAATTTCCCACCAAGTTAGGACTGCCTTGCCTCACTACCCAGCTACCCTACGCTCTCCACGTTCAAAAAACCATGTGGTGGCTTGAAGTCAAATGTGTAAATGGAAAGACTCCGAGAAGCGAACAAGAGCGAGGGCACCAATCTGATCAATGCCTGCAACTGCTGGTCGGTGTCGAATTAAGGCGTATTACGTGCATATTGTTCTAGAAGGGCGCTGCAGCCGTCGCTACTGTGCATGTGGAGCTTCGCGCAAGATACTGTGGAGAACTTCCCGAACCACCTTCCCCATCTCGACAGTACCAGCCGTGCCGCCCAGATCGCTGCAAAGGTTTGTAAGAAGAATGCAGGAAGTTATTAGTGTAAACGACTTACCGCGTTCTTATTTCCAATCCTCCTATATCCTTGGCATCGAGGACCTTTTCCACGGCTCGGTCAATCGCTTCAGCTTCTTCCACAAGGCCAAACGAATATCTCAACATCATTGAAGCTGACAGAATCGTTGCGACGGGGTTTGCAATGCCTTGAAGAGTCAGTAAGCCAATCCCAATCAATGGATTAATTACCTTTGCCAGCAATATCTGGAGCACTTCCATGAATAGGCTCGTAGATGCCTACACCCTTCGAGTCCTTCTTAATGCTTGACAGCGAAGCAGAGGGTAAGAGACCAAGAGACCCAGGAATAACGCTACTAACATCCGATAAAATATCTCCAAATCTGCTACCATCAGTACATCACCACCAAATATCATTTCCAACCCACGTGTTGTCCGTGAGGACGACCCCATTGAAGCTCCGCGGGTCTTTCATCATCAACATCGCCGCACTGTCTGCCAACTGGTGGCTCAACTTGATCTGCGGATAACGTTTCGCAAACACTTCACTTACGATCCTCCTCCAGAGCCTACTGCTCGCGAGCACATTCGCCTTGTCACAGCTGATAACCTGCTGGGGTGGGTCGTGTTGTAATGCAAGAGCAGCAGCGACATGCGCAACTCTCTCTATCTCCTCTCTTGAATACTGCCAAGGATCGGAAGCAAAGTTGTCTTCTTCGATTTTGGTGCCAAAGTAAGCACCCCCGCAGTTCTCGCGAACAATCATGAAGTCTGTTCCTTCAATGATGGAGGGTTTTAGAGGAGAAAGGTCGGTGAGTGATTTGGAAGCAAAGCGGCAGGGGCGTAGGTTGGCAAAGGCATTGAGTTCTTTGCGCAGGGTGAGGACGCCTTGCTCGGGGCGGACTTTGCCTGCTCCCCTATCCATTACTCATTAGTGTTCAGTCGCAAGAGAAAATGTGAGGTTCCAGGTTACCATTTTGGCCCACCGACACTTCCAAATAGCACTGCATCACTTTTCTTTGCAAGTTCAAGGACCTCGTCTGTGAGTGCGACACCGTGTTTGTCTATGCTGCAACCACCCATGAGAGCTGTTTCGTAGTTGAATTTGACGTCTAAGTGGGCTGAGATGAGATCAAGGACTTTGATAGCCTCGGGTATGATTTCGGGGCCAACGCCATCGCCGGGGAGGACGAGAATTGAGTATGAAACCATAGTGAGTAGACGTGATTGCTTGAATTGCCTAAAGAAGAACGAAAAGCTAAAGTTTGGAGACGACTATTCGTCGTTGGAAATGGTGAAGGCTCGGGATCTCAAGTGATTAGAGTGGTAATCGAGGGGTAGTGGGGTAAATGCGGGGTCTTTGCTAGTATCTCCCGTTTGCGCAACTTCAACTTACCCTAAAGCTTTAGGCTTGTTCACTGTGAGAATGTAAATCAAAGGATTAGCCAGCTATTCCTTTATCGCTGCCTCTCCTAAACCCTTTAATGTGTCTGTAATTATAAGTCAGCCGTCAATCAATCGCATAGAAACATTCTTACCAATGATTTTTGGTATTGAGGGGGTTCTCGGCGAACACTTCACCAGCTTGGTAGGGTTCGAACCACGCGCAGGAGAACGGCAGAACAATCTATTAAATAGTCCCAACATCAAGGTAACATCACACAAAGTCGCTTCTCAAGGGGGACCATGTAGTAGACAATCTATATTTCTGATCTCATGTCGACTTGGTCGGGGTTGGTGGTGTGATTTGGACGCCTGGAACAGAATCCCCAATACTGGCCGCGATATCAACATCTACTCGAGAGGATTCGGGCGCATGCATAGGACTTCCTTCGGCTGCCATGTCTATAAGATCCTCTTCCCCACTGCCACTGCCACTGCCACTGCCACTTCCAATATTATCAATCTCCCCGTCGATTATTTCCACGGGAACAGGAGGTAATGGCCTATCGAATCCCGCCCCTGTCTCCAATGCCTCATTCTCGTGCAACAGTTGTGCCCTCCTCTCCACTAGTCCCAATAGTATGTACTCTTCTTCACGGATTCGAGCCTTTAGCATCCGAGCTATGGTGATATCGTTTCGACGTCCTTGGGTACAGCATCTAGCAACCAGAAGGATGAAATGGAGGATCCTAGGACGTCCCTATTAATAAGATCACAACTTGCGCCTCGAGTCCAGGACTTACGCAGCCAAAATACCCAGGTTCACAGCCACCAATTCAACTACCAAGAGCCTGAACATCTCGATATCGCATTTCTTATACAGCTCATCATTTTCCCAATGCCCGTCACACAGTCTCCTGTCCCAAAGCGCCTCGATCATGTTCAGCACTCCGAATGCAATCAACATGGCCCAGATCCCAAAGTCATACACCATATTAAAGGGCCATAACTCATTGTTGGTTCCTTTCAGCGCGGCCCGCAGGTTGAGCGCGGTCCAGATGGCATTCACGCCTAGCAGAATCCAGACGCTCTCCATGCCAATAAAGTATTTCTCGTAGCTATCCCGCATTCTCTGCTTGTTGTATTCATCAAAGGGCGCATTCCGCACAATTATATATCCCCATGTTGCGCAGACAAATCCGCCGATCGAGACGGCGAGGGAGAGGGTGTAGAATATGAGGAGGTAGAGGGGGTCTCTCTTCTTCCGTGTTTCCCGGTCGAGATATTCATCGACAGGATCTGTCGGGTCTGGATTGAGAGGAGAGGTTTCTGCAGACATGTTTTGATGTAGATGGTTGGGTAGGTCGTCTCAAGGCGCTGGAAAAGAGGAAAGTCGAGCTCGGCGGCGGTGTTCGGCTTGACACGGACACGGACCAGCCATCAAATAGGGGCCACGGTCAGGGGTAGCGATATCAACCTCCCAATCTGGAAATAATCATAACACAAAATCTTTCTCCCACCTAATCAACTACCGAATAGCTTTCGCAGAGCACCGATGTTTTAGCAAATCAAGTAATTGTATTTATATTGATGTATTTCATGTATGTCCAAGGTTTGTACAAGCGGCAATACCGGTATACCACAATTCCGCCTCACGAGGAGGTCAGCTTTTATCCCCAACTAGTATATACAATAATAACATCTAGACTTTACAGTAGATATCGAATATTTCCCCTTTCGTCTGGTACCCGCAAGCACCATCTAGCAGGTTCCGTTGGCACAGCATGCCGGCGAACTAGCGGTGCAACCATCCTCGTTGCAATCCTAGACAAATCATTAACTCAATGTCGCGAGATGAGGAAAATGGGAGGAACATACGCAGCTAGCTCGGCCAGCAAGTACCAGGTCACGACCTGATAGTGCAAATGATGGGAAGGCGATGGCTAGCGATGAGCACAAGGCGATGATTATGATTGAGGCGCGCATATTGATTTTGTTGATGTTTGATTGGAGTGAAGAATAGATAATTGGTGGGTTGAGTTGAGTATGATGTAGAGATGCTGATGAAGAGATGTTGATGATCTGGAATGAATCACTGAGTAGTGGATGTGCCGGATCATATACTTTTTCTCTGTCTTTCTGGATATTTTTAGAATCCTCAATAGATGTTGAGTCCTGTCAATAATCTCTTCAGCAGAATTTGTTTCCGATTTTATGTCAATAATTCCCCCTTCACCAGTTTCATAACCCATCTTCTGGTGGTTGTATCTGTCTGATCTTGTGGAAGGTGGATATATATTCACGTAGTTTTGATAATTCGAAGTGCGTCTCCCCTTGGTAAAAACCCCATAACCATCCTGAAGGATTTCAATGTTTCTGTAACTGGAAGCTTTTCTTGCAGATTATGAGACCTCTTTCAAGACCTGTTTCGTGGGCTCGAGGTTATCAAAAGGCGTGTTTTATGCAGCCCTGAGTATGGGGTTTGCACGGTTTCATCGCATACCATATAGGAAAAAAGGGGCTCCGTGAAACTTCGTCAAATAAGCGATTTACGTAGAGCTCTGTACTTGGGGGCCATTTTTCCCTACAATCTTCTTATCAAGCCTGTCCTGCTATCGTTGATTCGGATTTTGTTGTTTCGCCGTAAGAATTGCGGGAAAGCAGATTGTACTTTGCCAAGCAGGTTCACAACAACCCAATCTCCAGACGCAGCAACATATATTTAGTGTTTACTTGTTTCTAATTCTTCTTTGGAGAAGTGAGCTTTAAATGTGTCTAGGATTTAATATACTGCGAAGGTTAAAGTTTTTTACTCTCTTTAGTCAAGTTATAATACATTACGACCATGTTATTGTTGATTTGAGTATTTGATATCGGTCTTTCTTCTCTTTCCCCCTGATTCTGATTGAAGCGAACGTTGCAGTACACACGTGACTTTCCTTGACATATACCCCTCATTTTCCAGGAACATCTAAAAACCCGTAGGCTGGTCAACTCTTTAATTTAGGACATACATTACACGCTACATAGTAATTATCACGGGTGTTTTGTTGCGAGGCGACTTCTAACCTGCTATTATCCCTGTAACCGTGTAAACCCCAACCCAGAACCACAATTTACAGAAACAGGCTTCTTAGACATCGAGATACGTCATAACCATCAGCCACAAGAACCTGAAAGCACGGCCACATGTTTATAAGAAATGATGATGTCTCCGGAATGTTGACGTGGAAGCTCCCCTTTGAACATCATTTGGAGAATATCACACCTTGACCTAGAAATCAACAATGGAAGCTCTTAAAAACGCAACCGGCATGGGCTCAGCCCCAGAACACACCGAAGAGCAAAAGAAACAAATCTACGACGGCCTCTCAGACGAGCAGAAGAAGAAGCAGACATACACGGAATGGGCCAAAGAAGCCTACAACGACCAATACGAAAAATGGATGCCTTGGATCGAGGACCAATATCTCAAATGGTTCGGAACAGATAACAAAGCTTCCTACGCTACCAAAGGTGGCTGCTCCCCTCTGCATGTTGAATCATGTATCTATACTAACAACAAATGCAGACACTCTCAATCAGACCAAAGTCACTGGCATTCCACAAGTCGACCAGATCCAAGACGACGTCAACAATCTGATCGGGAACCAGGTCGGAAAGAATGGTCTGTTTGCCCCCATCGGGAACCTGGCATCGAAAGAAGGCATCACCCGAGCGGAACGTGGGGGGAAGGATGACACGGGTACGGGCTCGTACGGTGGTCCAGCATCAAGTGTGACTGATCCTATGATCAAGAACGCTCAGGGTGCTGGGGAGGGCATTGCCAGCGGTGCGCAGAGTGCCGGCCAGGGAGTTGCTGGTGGTGCGCAGACGGCTGGGAGTACGCTGACAGATGGCGCGAAAGGTGCGGGTGGGTATGTGGGTGGGCTGTTGGGTGGTGGGAAGAAGGAGGAGGAGAAGTGATGTGTTGTGAAGACTGTGTCAGTAATAACGAGATGTATGATGACGGAGTTTACATTACAATTTGATTTGATTTGAACTACTCTTGCTCAGTTCTAATATAACGATAGCAATTTATGTCCTTTAGATTTAAAGAGGGAGGTTCTGGTTAACCGTCCTAAGCCTACCTAATAGGGGGACAATCGCTAAAGCCTCTATCGTTTGAGGGGTCAGCCCTATGGTTACAGGGCGGGCACGCTAAATGCGGGGTAAAATTCAGGGGCCTCGACCTCGACCAGCGAGTATTGAGGTATAACACATCAATTACACACTATACCTACACGCCGCTAGAAACGTGGCTCAAGCCAGATTGAAGCAGATTAAAAGATTCTCATTCTGGCTATGAAAAGAAGTCTAGTCGTTGGCCTTTAAAGGCAGTATCCTACCCCTTGTTCTTCTCCCCCCCAAAATGTTCCTCTAGGGAAGTAGGCTTCCTGAACTGGTCCAGGATAGTGATATCCGAATTCTCCCACAACCCCTTACTAGCAACTACTGCCGCCGCCTCCCACATATATTCAATATACCTAGCCCTCCCCCTTTCCTTCCTCAACCTGGCCAATTCCGCCTCGAGATCTTCTACACTCCCCTCTCTCGTAACATCAACCGCAATTCCATATACCTTCTCATACACCGCGGCAAGCTCTTCAACAGTAGTTGTTCCCGAACGGACCCTGAAAAATCCACCCTCTCCAGCTTGAACACCCTTCCCATAGAGCAGAATGTCGATTGTATATTCCGCAGCATCAGCTTGGGTGCTCCACGGCCATTTGTTGGTCTTCCCATCATCCCCCCAGTACTTCATGCGTGGCTTCTCACCACCCGTGTCAAACCCTCCCGGCCCATACGGTGTATACAGAAGATCGGCAAACAACCCGGTAAAAAGGTAGACTGGGCGAATGGGACTCGTAGTTGCTATTTGATGCTCGAACGCGATATGGTTGTTGTAGTGCTCAAAGTCGCCAAACTTGAGATTGGTCCAGTCGCGGCTCCAGGACGAAGCGATGAATATCTTGATGCCGGCTCGTTCGGCCGCGCGCAGAAGGAGGAGATGGCCGTCAAGGTCTAACACTGGGGTTGGCGCGTATGCATTGATGACTGCATCTACTCCGCTGACAGCTTTCTCGAGAGCTGGGACGTCGTAGTATGAGGTGCTTTTGATGAAGGATTCGAGCTGGGAAGAAAGTTCAGTGCTGAGGCTGTCGGGATTGCGGCCTAGACCTCGGACTGAGATTCCTCTTGAGATGGCAACGTTAGCTAGACGTTGGCCAAGAGCTCCAGTGATTCCTGCAATGAGAATGAGCATGATGAGGAGAGAGGTTGTTTGAATCTCTTGCTTGAGTGAATGAGCTGGAGAGTATTTGAGGTAGATGCAGCGAGTAACTTTCCATTATATATGATCTTTTTGAATTGTATTTGTCTGTTTACTGGGGATAATTTTCAATCCGGACCAGGATGTTGAGGAATGATTAGGAGAGCAGCACGGAGTACCAAGTTTGCCGACAAAGGAGAGAGAAAACCAACAACTCCGAGACTGACAAAGCATACACAGTTGGCACGAGATGAGTCTTAAAAGCTCAAATCACACAAGTTTGGAGGTTAGGTAATTAAGATAGATAATTAATGTTCCTTTTCGCAATTGACACTTGTCCGGAGCAAGTGTAGAATTTCCGGCTTGATTGAATCCAGGTCGTCCCCTACTTGGTTGGTAAGATATGACTACCCCGCATTACCAGTTTCCACCTCTCTGGCCCCAAGTAAAGACAAGTATAGAAGAGGGGTTACATTATTGGATTAGACCAACAAACAGTCAGAGTGAGTGCAATAAGGGTCAAGAACATTAGAAAATGAAAGTCTAAACAAGGGGTATATCCCAGCTTTATTTCAGCTTCAGCCTCCCTCCCTTTTGGTACAGTATAACCACTCCAGATTTATCTAAATGCATTGGCACAAAAACGCCTGCCAGTCGATCCCATGAAATGCAGTGCAATTACCCAATCCCATGGCACAAACCACCTAACTATCTGAATCCTTATCACTATCATCACTCTCACTCAAATCAACCTGTTTCTTCCTCCTATCCTCGGCCATCTCCCGATATGTACTCCAACTCAAAAGTAAGAATGCTGCTATAATCAAAATTCCCCCGACAATTGCAGCAGGAGCTAAAGGAACGCCGGTCCATAGCCAGTCTACAATCGCGACCAGAAAGATTGTGAGCAGTGCAGCGACGCTGGAGAGTACGGGCGAGGTGAGACTGATGAGTACGAGAAAACTGCCTGAAAAGGTAGCATTGGAGAGGACGGAGATGAGAAGCAGCCAGGCCGTGTTTCCCGTTGGCAGTTCGAACTTCTCCAGGCCTGTCAAGTGTAGGATGGGAAGCGGAACCCATAGAACGAGGAGCGTGAATGAGCCGATCAAGGAGCCGAAGGTCATGGCGAAGATCATTCCTCTCCCTGGACTTGTTCCTTCCGGTGGACATGCAAGTTTCTTGTAAAGCACTTCGTAGAACCCGTATAACACACTGCCCACACCAATTATCAGATTCCCCAGTACTCTATTACTAGCTTCTTTTTGCTCTCCTCCGCCTACGGAGCCCCCGGATTTTCCACCATGTTTGGTGGGTGTTGAGTCTCCGTACGCTACGATCAAAACGCCAATAATAGCCACCAGGACTGCAAATGATTTACCCAAGCGGAGTTTCTCTTTGAGCATAGGCACACTGAAAGCATAGGCAAAGAATGCGGAGCAATTATAGATAGCTGTGAGATCTGACGGCGAGGTCATATTAACAGCCACGTACCAAGAACCCCCTGCAATCGTCAGGGCACATGTAACCAGCGCCGTTTTGCGCAGTATGTATGGGATTGGAGAGTGTTGGCCGCGGGGAATAGAGAGATCTTGTAACTCTACCATTTGGGCTGTAGTTCGGACGAGGTATACGTGTCGGCGCCAGAAGGTATGCCAGGGCATATTCCATTTTTGGAGGCGGAGACACAGGAGTTGGAATGGCCATAGCAGGGACCAAGAGCCGTGTGTTAGGTATCTGGGGCAAATAGTCAGTATTGGGTCTTCCAGAGGATAGAGGAGGGAAGTAAAGGGACAACCTACAGCATACAATATGCTTTATTCCACCCCATCTCATGCTGGATATAAACAGCCGTCTCGGTCTGAATGACGAAACTGACCAAGCTCACCCCCAGGAAAAAGGCAGCATACGTATATTTCTTCCTCGTTGCCAGCTTCGCCTGCGTGTCTGGACTCCTGCTGCGCATAGTTGATCGCCTCGTGAACAGAGGCGGCCGTTCTGGAGGTTCGGGGGAATTGAAACCACTGCCTCTGCTTCGCCCGCGTGCTTCGAGATCCGAGTCTTTGCGTAGGAGGGGTTGATGAGAGCGCCCATCAGTCGGCCGGTGGAGAGCCGGGCGTCGATCGTCCATATTTATATCTTTGCTTTCGTCGTCGACGTCCCAATCGCTGAAATCGTCGTCTTCGGGGAGGGCTTGGAGAGGCTCTTCTTCCTTGAAGCCCCCGTTGTGATTTGGGTCGGGGTCAAGGGAGAGGGAGACGGGCGTCACAGGTCTTTGGTGTGCATTTGGGCTGACTGGGACCGGGTGACTGCTGTGAGACATCCAAACGGTACGAAGGGGTGAAGATATACCGTAGCTAGAGTAATTAATTAATTCCTGCTACTGCAAGGTAAAGTGATTTATGCACGAGGCTGTAAGAATGGCTGTCAGCAGTGGGATGAAAGACACAGTTGCAGTTGCTGGTAAGGGGCTAGCCAATCGTAGTGCTGACCAGGTACTCGTACTCTCCGATAAGGGCTTACAGTGGAGAACCCCACGATTTAGACCATCACGTGGATCTGTAATTACAGGGATTTGTTTTATTTCCATTTTTACAGGCTCAAGGCAACTGATACGATAGAGTGATGTGGTGTGCTGTTGTTAGAAAAAGAGGCGTAGCCATGGGGGCAAATGCATCGAGTATAATGTCGAGTGTATGATATTGGGTTTTCCCTGGTTATGCAGCATCACCATTGAACTCGCAGTCAAATCTGTGCCGTATGGACTTGCTTGCTAGAAATACATATGGAACTATATGTATATACCATACCAGCAAAACAGTTTGTGATATTGGATCTTTGGCGTTGGAGGTATTACTATTCATTTACAGAAGAAACAGATTGTAGGCTGTTTGCCGTTACCATGCAGCAGAAAACCAAACACAAAGGAGAATCAGCATCAGCATATGTGCTGCACCTATACCCATGGCTTGCAGATTCCCCAGCATGCCGTTTGAAGCCTGAAGAGTCAAAGGAGAGTGAACGATGAAATAGGTCAGGATGGAAGAATGGCCGCTGAGTTCCCTACCAAAAGACATCCGATATGCATCTCTTCACTGCCCTCCCAATCCTTTCTCCCATGCTTGACGAAGCACACCGAGTAATTCTCACCGTCTGGGTTGTACCGTACGTCAAAGAAATGATTGAGGGCTGGATGGAACTCGTAGAAATTCTCCAAGGCTGGTAACCCAACCAGGTATATTTTTATCCCCAACTCCACGCTAAACAGCAATAACTTTTCCAGTTCACAAATAATCCTTCTTCCGACTCGTCCTGGTATACTGGTTCAACCGCCACTCCACATCACCATCCTTGTTCTCCAACGTTCCTCCTCGAATCTCAAAACATCTCATCGTCATCCTTGGACCAACCTCTGCCAGTTCGACACTCTGATACGAGGTTTTCACAAAGACGTGATGCCGTACCTCGATGCTATCTTCAATATTCTTGAAAGTCACCACTCTACTACCTAGCTTTGTCTTGTTCGTGATGGCTTCTCTCGGTGGGAAGATGTGCTTCAATATCTTGACCATTCGTTGTCCTAACCGAGAGGTGAAGCCTTCGAAGATCAGGTGGGGGTACGATTCCGAAACGGTCCCTCTGGAGCTGTTGGGGATATCATGGCGTAAGACAACGTTGTGCAGGGAGAACGACACTGTGGGACCATGTGGGAAATGCGAAAGGGTCAAAGCAGTCGGTGTACCACGATGTTCATGTAGCAGAATAATGTCTGAAAGTCCCGACGCCTGCGCAGATTGTACAAGATTTGGAAGAATCAAGTTTCCTCGGTTTAGTCGTATCGACGTTGGGAGCAGTAATCGGATTTCTTTAGCAAAAGAGGATAGTCTGGTAGAAGGGTCTCTCGACGTTGTTACGAGCACCCGGGGATCGACAATTCCAGACAGTTGAGAGTATTCATCATCCAAATCAAGCTCTTCATTTGCCGTCAAATCGGGTCTTGATTCATCGTACTTGTAATCCTCCCGCAACGTCTTGTCATTGGCAATCGCAGGGTCTAATGGTTTCCCAGAGGCCAGAGAAGCTCGTAGCTTTGCTCTCTTCTCTGCAATCTCTGCTTGCTGGAGGGTGAGGGCTCGTCGATAGAGGTAGTCCTTTCGTTGGCGGGCTTGTTTGCGCTGCGGTAGGTTAGCTATAAAGTTTGTAAATGGGAGCAGTTGTAATCAATAATGAGTTTTGTGTGGGGAAGATTTCGTTCTCAATCTGTTTCCCGTCACGTAGTAGCAAGCAGGAGTGAAAAACTTACATTCATGATTATGTAGAGCTGTCGGCGCAAAACGGTGAAGTTCAAACACTGTAAAAATGTGAAATATAAAATTCTGACAAGGTTTTGTTGCCCGCCCGCATTCCGCCCGTGGGCTTGGCTTCGGCGGGCGGCTCTTCCTCCATCCCACATTCGTGGATCCACCTGCAACCACCAACATTTTCTTCCACCACCACCACCGCGAGGAATACAAATACAAACACCACCACCTTCAAGAAAACATCTGCGCAAGAATCCCAACTTGCCCAGAACCTCGCGCGGTATCGATGATGACTTGAGGACGAACAGGCGCGTCTGTAACAAAATATTTCTTCTTCGCGCCACACCCACCAAACAAGGCGAAGGCGAGGCTGCTAAACAAATCCACATACAAATAAAGTAAGAAAGCTCCATTCCATTCCAGTGCCACTGCCAGCTTGCCTTTTCCACGACCTGTTGCATTCTATACTCCCTCTTCTACCTGATCTAATCGTCCTGGTCTAACTAATACTCTCCTCCCTCTAGCAGTCTAAACAATCCTCATCCCTACAATGGAAGGCGCTTTCACCCACCTGGGCAACCACCTCATATCCGACTCTGCCGCTGCAATCAACGCCGGCGCCGACGATCTCTCCAATATCGACCCGGATGAGAGCCTTCTCTACGGCCAGTATGGAGGTCGTGGTGGTCTAGGTCCCACCAGGAGACGAAACGACGACGATGACAACGAGACTGAAGTCTTTGACGATGATGATTCCGAGAGCCTGGCAAGTATGCCAGTGGAGGGAATGAAGACTTTAGGTCTCAGAGGAGTAGAGGACGAGAAGGAACTTCCAGCACATGCCTGCGCGTAAGTCCCTTTCTCTTCAACATCATATTCTGGCAAAGCTAAGTGGTATAGGTACTGCGGCATTCATTCTCCAAGCTGTGTCGTCAAGTGTCTGGGATGTAGTAAATGGTTCTGCAGTGCTCGAGGAAACGCTACCTCTTCCCACATCGTCAATCATCTAGTCCGCGCGCGACACAAGGAAGTCCAGCTACATCCCCTATCCACACTCGGAGATACGGTCCTCGAATGTTACAACTGTGGTACAAAGAATGTGTTTCTGCTTGGCTTCATCCCTGCGAAATCCGACACGGTTGTCGTACTCCTCTGCCGCCAACCTTGTGCCTCTGCGCCGTCCTCAAAGGATATGAGCTGGGATATTTCAAGATGGCAACCACTGATCGAAGACCGCTCGTTCTTGCCTTGGCTTGTGTCAGTGCCTACAGATGCCGAGCAGCTTCGTGCTAGGCACTTGACCCCGCCAAACATTGCAAAGCTGGAGGAGATGTGGAAAGACAACGCGAATGCTACCATTGCTGATCTGGAAAAGGCCGCTGGAATCGATGACGAGCCAGCTCCTGTTCTCCTGAAATACGATGATGCATACCAGTACCAGAATGTATTTGGCCCCCTTGTCAAGATCGAGGCAGACTACGATCGCAAGTTAAAGGAAGCTCAATCCGAAGATGGTTTGGTCATTCGATGGGATTATGGTCTCAACAACAAGCATCTGGCAAGCTTCGTTCTCCCAAAGATTGAATTAGGAGATGTCAAGCTTGCGGTTGGTGATGAAATGCGCCTGAAGTACAAGGGAGAACTACGTCCAGTCTGGGAGGGAGTGGGATATGTCATCAAAATTCCAAACAACCAGTCTGACGAGGTCACGATCGAACTACGAAAGGTTGGCAATGACAAGTCTGTACCTACGGAATGTACCCACAACTTCTCCGCCGATTATGTCTGGAAGGCCACTTCTTACGACCGCATGCAGTTCGCCATGAAGACTTTTGCTGTCGACGAGATGAGTGTTTCTGGATACATCTTCCACAAGCTTCTCGGTCACGAAGTTGCTGCAGCACCTATGAAGATTCAAATGCCCAAGAAATTCAGCGTTCCTGGTCTCCCTGAACTGAACAGCAGTCAAATCAATGCTGTCAAGAGTGTCATCCAGAAGCCTCTCAGTTTGATTCAAGGCCCACCTGGAACCGGAAAGACCGTTACATCAGCTACCATCATCTACCATCTCGCAAAAGTCAACGGAGGTCAAGTTCTTGTCTGTGCACCATCCAACGTTGCCGTCGATCAGCTCTGCGAGCGTATCCACCGTACTGGATTGAAGGTCGTTCGTCTGACAGCCAAGTCGCGGGAGGATGTCGAATCTTCAGTTGGCTTCCTCTCTCTCCACGAGCAGGTTCGCATGAACGACAGCAATCTTGAACTGACTAAGCTCTCCCAGCTGAAGAGCGAACTCGGCGAATTGTCCAGCCAGGATGAAAAGAAGTTCAAGACCCTGACCCGTGCTGCAGAGCGTGAGATTCTCAGCAATGCAGATGTCATTTGCTGTACCTGCGTTGGTGCTGGTGATCCTCGCCTCGCCAAGATGAAGTTCCGAACGGTATTGATCGACGAATCCACTCAATCAGCCGAGCCAGAATGCATGATCCCATTGGTTCTTGGATGCAAGCAAGTGGTGTTGGTCGGAGATCACCAGCAGTTGGGTCCAGTAATCATGAACAAGAAGGCTGCCAAGGCTGGTCTCAACCAATCCCTGTTCGAACGTCTGGTCATCCTGCGCGAGCACCCAATTCGCCTCAATGTCCAGTACCGTATGCATCCTTGCCTTTCCGAGTTCCCATCGAACATGTTCTACGAGGGCTCGCTTCAGAATGGTGTTACTATGCAGCAGAGACTTCGCCGCGACGTCGACTTTCCATGGCCTGTTGCTGATTCTCCGATGATGTTCTGGTCTAATCTTGGCAACGAAGAAATCTCGGCTTCCGGTACTTCCTACCTCAATCGGACTGAAGCCTCCAATGTTGAAAAGATTGTCACCCGCTTCTTCAAGGCCGGCGTCAAGCCTGAGGACATTGGTGTCATCACTCCGTACGAGGGCCAACGATCATTTGTTGTCAGCTCTATGCAAAACACGGGAACCTTCAAGAAGGAGAGCTACAAGGAGATTGAAGTTGCTTCTGTTGATGCTTTCCAGGGTAGAGAGAAGGATTTTATCGTCTTGTCTTGCGTTCGTTCCAACGACCACCAGGGTATTGGTTTCTTGAGTGACCCTAGACGTCTCAATGTCGCTTTGACTCGTGCCAAGTACGGGCTCGTTGTTCTCGGAAATCCCAAGGTCCTGTCCAAGCACCCACTTTGGCATTACCTTCTGCAGCATTTCAAGGAACGCAACTGCCTTGTTGAAGGCCCACTTTCCAACCTGCAGACTTCTCTGCTTCAGTTCAGTCGTCCCAAGGCAACCTACCGCGGACCTCAACGCTACCAAATGGCTCACTCGGCATTTAATGGACACCCTGGAGTCAATGGGAAGAACAATCAAGAATTTGATTCTGGTTCTATGATGAGCTACATCCCTGACGACGTCTCCTCGGTCCATTCTTCTGCTCTTGGTGGTGTCGGCATTGGTTCTGCCTACCCTCAGATGTTCTCCAACTTCAATGGCGATTCTTGGCCTGGTCTTGATCCTCGAAGTCGCAATAATGGTCAGAAGGCTAGGGGTCGTGGCTCGGAGAGTATCGCCGGCGAATCTGTCGCAGCTAGCGAACTCACCGATGCAACCAGCAGCATGATGGACGGCAAGGGTATTGGTCAAGGTGGTGCCAGCTTGGGTGCCGGTCTTGGCGATGCGCAGAAGCAGACCAGCTTGAGTCAATCCGACCGTCTGAAGCGCTACGTCGAGTCTGGTGGTCGCATGGCTGATTACAAGACTGGCGATGCGGGAAGTGTGTTTGGAAGCAGCTCCTTGCTGAGTGGTCGCCGCTTGGACGATGATGAGAAGAGTGTCTCTACTGCTTTTGCTAGCCAGGTTGGCGGCGGCTACGATTGATTGATTCTTGACAGGTCCTTGAATGCATGGGACAACATGGATATATCTTATCGAAACGGATAGCCGTGGAAGACACCAGCTGCTCTCATTCGGCACCTTACATTCGTGTGAGATTGAAAGGACGATTAAGAGATCCAAAGGCTACGTCGACCTATCAAAGGCTTCGATATCACAGCCCGCCACCGTACCAGGTGGCAATGGAGGAGAGATCCGATGCGACGGATTGTTTGCCGGTGGATTGCTTTGTCAAGATTGATATTAGGGGATGTATAAAGGTGGTATGGTTCTTAAATGGAGCACTCATGTAGCTACCCATGCTTTGGGTTCGGGATAGCTGTAGTTGCTTGTAGAATAGTGCTTACAGGTAGTCAATCAAGGCCTTACTGCCAGTTTCCGATTCTTTGGATATGTGAAAGGTATGCGTTGTAGAACGTTGGAATTGCTTTATGTCATGTCAATAAACTCTTTCATTTTTCATATTTGAGCTTGAGCTTGAAGGATGAAGCGGGAACAGTCTGCCACCATTCCTTGCTTTGGGAGTTTGAAAGGCCAGTGCCCAGAATGTTCAGATTGGAAAATGCGACGGAGTGGCTGGGATCTTTCTTTCTATTGCTTTGATGCTTGAGAGGTAAAATCATGGCATATTCAGGGGCACATATACAAATCGGTCGGTTCCTTGAAGCGTGAATATCGCTCTTCTTACTTTGTTGGAGAAATTGTACCAGTTCACATTCACAGATCGCTAGGTTTGTTTGCTAAAGGAGCTGCCAGTTTTCAAATCTTTGACATCGTCAAAGCTACGGATTCTTGTGGCTGCTTTTCACCAATTGACCGGCCTTGCGAGTCTTTTGTTATCAAATTCTGCTGCCTTGATGTTTGAAATGTTGGTGGTATGGTCCTAATATTCTCCTGATCTTGAGCTCAGGTGTGTAAGACTGGGGCTTTCCCCCCCGCCTTGCAGACTTGCCACTCCATAGAGGTTTCTCATACGCATCGGAATCAACATCGACATGGCCACGACCGGCCCACGACAGTACGATCTTGAAGTTCTTAAAGAGAAAATTAAACTCGTTAAAGATGAGATGGGAGAGCTGGCAGATTGGCTGGAACCACGAGAACGATGTGCCGGCTCCATGGTCTTCAATTCTATGGCCGACCTGCAAGATGCACAACATGCAGTGGGAGAGTCGGAAATGGACAGTTTTCTCGTGAGGTTGACGGAGGCCGTCGAACAGTTTCAAGACAGACCGTCTGGAGATGAAAACGGGGGAGGAGGCGGAGGTGGAGGTGGAGGTAGCAGACCTGGAGGCGGGCCTTCAAATGGGCATAGTGATCAGCAGGATGGAAGCAATCGAGGAGGTAGACCTGAACGTGGATTCGGACCCAGTGGCCAGAGTAACTCAAACGGCTACTTAAACAACGGCCGAGGCAACATATCTTCACACCCTTTACCAAATTCGCGCATGGGACAATCGTAGGAGAATCTGAACGACCATGGCAACGCGGCTCCAAGCAATATCGATGCTGACTCGACCAAAACAACCAAGGCGTATGGCCGACAGTTGACTCACGGCGTTGAGAGTGCTGACAATGCCGCTGATGCGGTTTCTGCCCAGGTGGAAAAGCTGGAGAAGGTACAAGACGGCAAGAGGGCTCATCTTGCAGGGAAAACGGATTTGATGAGGCCAGTAAGTCTGGAGGTGACCAGCACACCCCCCGAAGCAGCTTGATTATCAACCCTAGGTCCCCGACTCCCCGAAGCGTTCACACCAATCACGCAACCTCACAGCTTTCGGGTGACGAAGAATCATTTCCCCACCTCTATGAATGGACCTACAAGCTGTATCAACTTTTGCGCAAGTCGGATGAGCGGCCAGAAGTTTCAAGTGATTTGAAGGGGATTCCCAAGAGCGAGGAAGACCAGTATGGATACGACGCTGCAACTTAGCTCAAAACACCCCCTGTGATGAACATTTTGGACCAGGGAGAAGAAACTGCAAAGGAGGGTCTGAGAATTGGTGCTTTGCACATGTTTGAAACGTCTGCAACAGTCGCTCGACTCGAGAACAGTGGTGGTGCCCGCGAGAGAAAATCTAATGAGGAGCCTGGTGTTTGTGAACACTTGTTCCACCAACTTTAAGAAGTTTGCAAGTTCCTTCTAGTGTAAGTGTGAACAGAGTCAGGATCCTTGATCGGTGGAGAGGGGTTGAGTGACGGTGTCAAGAACATATCACTATTATCTGGCCTAGGGATTGATCGAGCCAGCTAAGTCGCTGTTTATAGATGCCCTGTATTACCTACCTAGGTATCTTCTAGGGTCGCCTTGGAGTAATTTTCACTTTTTCGTGTACTCGTATACCTAGGCAAGTCGCATCTTTTAGGTAAGAAGGGAAGGTAGTGAAGTGGAGTGGTAGTGATAGTTGGGCACAGACCATCTTCCATTTTGAGCTTAGTTTGTTGCTTAGTTGCCAACTGTATTACATATTTTTTGAAGGTACAAGTATCCTCAATAAATCCTCAATAAATCATAATACATTGCGCACTATATGAGCTAAGACATAATCCTTCCGTGTTCTCGCATATACTTCATCAAATCCCGCAAAAACGGTGGTTGATCACCCATACCCCATACATCTCCACGATGCCTGCCCCTACGGATGCCCTTCGTCTACATCTTGCCTACACACCGCAGCCTCTCAAATTTGGCACAAGTGGTCGTCGTGGCGAAGTCGTTCATTTGACCCAGCTGGAGATTTACACCAACGTCGTCGCCGAGATCCGTTACCTCCAATCACTCCCGCAGTCTGAAGGTGGCATTACAGCTGGCGATGACTTTTATTACGCGCACGACCTTCGGCCCAGCTCTACCCAGCTCGTCGACAATGGCCGCGGAGGTCTCTGTCAAGCAGTCGAGCAGGCTTTGAAGAGTACAGGCATGCATCCTATCAATCTGGGTGCAATCCCTACGCCTGCTCTGACGTACTGGGCCCTCAAGCACGGCAAGGGTAGCATCATGGTCACGGGTAGCCATATCCCCTTTGACCGCAATGGCTACAAACTCAATACCTCCAAGGGGGAGCTCATGAAGAGGAATGAACAGCCCATCAACGACAAGGTTGCCCTTACTCGAGAAGAACTCCTCTCAGAGCCCTATGCCCAATCGCTCTTCGATTCCCAGGGCACCATCCGCGATGTTGCCGCGCGGTCCAGCTTTCTGCCTGCTATAGCTGATGGTAGAATAGCCTATATCCAGCGTTACCTGGACTTCTTCAAGGGCGAAACACTGAAGGGTACGAAGCTCCTCGCATACCAGCACTCGGCCGTTGGGCGTGATCTCCTGGTAGAAATATTCGAAGCTCTTGGTGCCGAGGTCACTCCTGCTGGCCGCAGCGACACTTTCGTGCCTATTGATACCGAGGCCATTGACCAGACTCAGCTTGACACGGTTCAAGAACTTGTGAACAAGACTGGCCAGCAATTCGACGCAATAACCTCTACCGATGGTGACAGCGATCGTCCGATGATTATTGCTCCCGAGGGCGACGAGCTCCGCTTTTTCGGTGGCGACCTTCTAGGCATGATTACAGCCGAGTTCTTGGGCATTGATGCCGCTGTCGTCCCGATTAGCACCAATGATGCTATAGATCGCGGACCTCTAGGTCCTGTCACCGAACCGAAGACCAAAATAGGCAGCCCCTATGTGATTGCTGGTATGGAGCGTGCTATCTCGAAAGGTCGTCGTCGCGTCTGTGGTTGGGAAGCAAACGGCGGCTTCCTCACAACCTCTGACATTGAACGCAACGGCAATATACTGACTGGTCTTCCTACGCGTGATGCGTTCCTCCCCCTACTCTGCGCTCTGTTCGCGGCGCACAACCGCAAGATCACGCTCCCAGAACTCTTCGCTACCCTACCCCGCCGTTTCAGCCGCGCTGCATTGCTTCGGAAATTCCCCCGCGCAACAAGCATGAAGATCATAGAGCGGTTCTCGCCTTCCGAGGATGTCATCCAAGACGTCAGCTATCATCCTGAGCATATCGTCATCCGTGATGCTGAACAAGCCCCACTCGAACTCAAGGACCATCACGCCGAGCGATTTGACCGGATCCGCCGAGAATTACAAAATATTTTCTCTGCAGAATTTGGGTTTGACCAGGTCAAACAGATTCTCTACACGGATGGAGTCCGCATCATCTTTTCCAATGGCGATGTTGCTCATTTCCGCCCGTCGGGCAATGCAGATGAACTTCGCATTTATTCAGTCGCAGACACGCAAGATCGTGCTGACTTCATCGCAAGCCAAGGAGTTGCGGAACCAAATGGCCTCCTGAGGCGCTTGGAGCAGATGGTTTAAGCTATCTGGCGACTCCTGCCAGTGTCATTTTCTCCGTTCTGGGCGTTAGCGCATGAAAAATAAGAGCATTATAGGGCTATCGACATATGTTAGATCTTCGGGGGGGTATTTGCATTGGAGGTCTGGTCCCATCCCATCGATTACACGAGCCCCAAATTCTCACCAACTGCTTGTGGTTGAAGTGAGAGAAAGGGACGACCAACTATATCGAGAAAAGAGGGGGTTGAAAGTTTGCCAGGAAAGTTCTGATGGTGAAACGTATACAGTAGCTAATGGTGAAACGTATACAGTAGCTAATAGCTGACTAACTATGAATCTACTTCTCCTAGCGCATATATCGCGGATCCTGAATATGGGCTCCCAGTCCTACCACTGACAGCTTCATAGCATAGAATCGTCTCCCCTATCACCCTTTCCATCCTCATCAACCGTAGACAGGTACTTTTTGAAATTATCACTCATCTCCACCACCTTCTCAAAATGATCCTGCCTCAGCTCAATCTCCAGCTTCTCCTCCCCCCCATCACCCCCCGCACCCTTCTTCAACTTCTGCTCCGCCTCGTACTCCGCCAGCGCAACAGCAGTCTGGAACGCATTGCGAATCTCTCGACCGTTCCACTCGATGTCTTTGAGCACATCATCGCTCAAAACATACCGCTTCGCTCCCGCCTTCACACTAATCTCATCGCCCCTCTCCGTCTCCAACTTCTGGAAAAACTGCACCCAGATCCTCTTCCGCCCCTCGGAATCCAACGGCCGATACCCGATATACACATGGATCCTGCTGAAAAACGCCGGGTCGAAATGCCCCACGCGGTTCGTCGTCAAGAACAAGATGCCGCGGTAGTACTCCATGGCGCGCAGGAACACACTGACGAGTCCGTTGCGCGTCAGCTCGTTGACCTCGCGCCGCTCCAGATAAACGTCTGCTTCGTCGATGAGCATGACGGCGCCCCAGATCTCAGCCAGCTTGAACCACTTGCTGAGCGACTCTTCGACGGTAAACTCGTCTGTGCCGATGTCGCCGCATGTGAGCGACAGCAGCGGGCGAGACGTAAACTCCGCTACGCATTCCGCAGTGAACGTCTTGCCTGCTCCGGGCGGGCCGTGCAGCAGGAAGATCTGCCCTTCGCCCTTGTTGGGGATCGGATCGGCTGACCATGTGGCTTCGGCTTTGCTGTTCTTCTTGTTGCGCGAAGAGCTGTATTTGTGGACTAGAGCCTTGATGAGCTCTTGCTTGTCCGAGGGCAGGACTAGGTTCTCGATTGCTTCGGTCTTGATTCTGGGCGCGCGGCAGCAATCAACATCCAAGGCTTGCCACTTCTTCGATTTGAGATCGAAGCCCATTATTCGCCGTGGGCACAGGAAATATCGGTGACGGTCGACCAAACCAGCTTCGTTGGTGATGGCTAGGCTGGGAGTATCCCGTGGGTCGATGTTCTCGTACGATCCCCATTTCGTGTTTCCAGATGCCGCTCGTCTGGTGTCCATGCATTCATCGCAGTTGCAGTCGTAGTGCAGACCTGCGAGAATGCCAGAATTGTCATCATCGACACCGAGAGTTGGCGCGGGATGCTTGTCTGTCTCCTCCCAGTCGGCATAAGTGTAGAAGGATCCCTGATCAACAACAACGCGGCCTTCATGGAAACGCTTTGGCTTCTTGACCGCAGCCATACTGTATCCCTTGTAGTCCATCTGTTTGCCCATCAACATGCTATAGAACTTCTCACCCCGATCCTCAAGCCTCTTTCGCGGAGACAACTCTGGGTTGGTGTCCAGGAACTTTGCTGGGAATACTTTCAAGGATGTGATCTCGCGCTCGCCTTCAAAGGGAGCAATCACGACTTCGTGAGGCCTTCGCCCCACCATCCGTCCATCAAAGTCAAGATACCACATTATGACTTTGAACGGTGCGATGTAGCCGAACTTCAGACCTTCCAGGTGAGGGCGACATGACTGGACCACAAAACCCCCACGCTGATCATCAAGCTGCGCATAGACATCCATACCTGGTTTAAAGAGCATCCACAGCATCTCGAAAGTCGCCACCGGAGTCGGCTTAACATATCTCTGGTCCTCCTCCAGGATCTTGTCGCCAAGGTTATCAGCGAGATATTTCTGCAGAATGCCAATGTGATGGTACGCCTCTGCATCGCCGCACGTTTCCTTGTACTCCTGCAGTTCCTTGCGGAAATGCACCAGGATGCTAAACGGCTCCTTGATCGAGATGGTGTCGCCGAGCAGAGACTGGCCCGGGTAGTAGTCGACAATGGCTCGCAGCGCCTTGATAATAGCCTCGGAATGGATAATCAGTAGCTTGTCCTCCATCGACCGCTCGTCAAAGTTCTCCTTGTCATCTTTATCCTTCTCCTGCAGCGTGTCTTTCTCCTCCCCCTTGCCCTTCTTATAGATCTTGGGAAACCAAACCGTAACACTATACAACACTTCCAGGATCGGCGTTCCCGTGGCGCCGTATCTGAGCAAGAAGGTCAGCGGTGTCTCCTACCCGGCACAACGTGACGTGGCGACTCACGATGCTTTCTTGAGCTTGTACGGAGCGTCCAGGAGCTTGGTCCCCTTGATCTCGCCCGAGAAATCCTTGTACTGCACCTTATACACGATCTCCGGACACTGAGCCGGCTCGTCTTTAAGCGCAGTGGCATTGCTGCTACTGCTACTCTCTGGGGTTTCATCTCCGCCGACAAGAACGTAGTTCTTGCCGTCCTCGGTCTTGGCTGTTGAGGTATCCATGATGAAAGCGCAGTGCGGGTGGGACAAGGAATGCTTTGATGGAATTGAATAAGTAGGAGTGAAGCTTGATGATGTAGAAATAAAGGATGTCGTGAAATGAGATGAGATGTATAAATACCAACATCGCCGCGATATATAATTAATTCACTTGTAAAGATCTAGCTCCAGCTCTGTGCTAAGGCTGACATGCAGCGGTACTGCACGCCGGTGAGTCAGGGTGGATGCTTCTGCCTGCCTGCCTGCCAAAGACTCACTCTCACCTACCTAGGTAACAGCCTCGCATTTGACGTGAGGGAATCAGGCAGACTCACGATACTATACCCAGTCTTCAATATTTTTGATGCGGGGCAGCGGGGGAGCTGAGCCTCACAGCCCTCTTCGCCGCATGCATGTAATAATAAGTGGGGAAGCGAGCGGTACTGTACGCGGCATTCTCTTTCAGCTTTTCAGCTCCCGCCCCGCCCCGCTTCATATCACATTAGAGATAAGTGAGTCAGTAGGAAGTAACCCTATCGATGCGTGTAATCGTATAGCAGCACAGTACAGCACAGTATCATCGTAGGTAAAACGTGCGTGGTAACCCATCCTATCCCCGCTGCCGAATTGCACGACCTTACCTACAGTACCTACCTACCTACCGACCTCACATACTCGGTACATCTCGCGGCCTCGAACCTTGAATCGGATTGTGCACTTGCGGTACCACGTCTCTCTGACTCTCCACTCACCAGAAGTAAAATATTGCTGCATACCTAGGTGCAATTAATGTGAAAATGTCGGCCGACGCTAGTACAGTATCCCCTGAACAGTAGAGGACCAACGTCTCAATTTTTCATAAATAATAAGCAGATTCCTCCATCAGACCCATCGAGGGATATACCGTATTCGATACAGCGGATCCGGATGAGATGCTCGGGGGTATTGAGTGACAGGATTTCGCGGGCTGGAAGGAAGGTCTTTAGAGGCACGACATATATCTGTGTTGTAGTCGTCGCTTATTTGGTACTGTATGTGAATGCGGATGTTGATCTGATGTTGGAATGGTTGAATGGTTCAAATGCGCAAAAAAACTATATGTGCCAGGTAAAGTTTACAAATTAATAATGAAGGTCATTATGGCATGCAGGGAAAATGGCAAAAGAATAATGGCAAAATTAGCAACCCTAGAAAGTCGCCAGTCCATGTTCCTCCGCACAGGAGACGTCAATAGGGAGTTACGAGGCTAGGCCTTTGTATCCTCTACCTACTGCTCGCTACAACCGTGCTAATGGATAGACTATTTGCTTATTTTGACCTAAGTAGCAGTTGACTTGGGCAAGCACAAATTCACAGTACTCGGCCCTCCCTACAAAAAGCCCAAGCTCTTTATACTAGGCTAGATACTATGAAAGAGTGACACTAAATACGGAGATACTTGACTTTTGATATTCCACAACGCCTGTAGTAGAGTCCTTTTATAGAGAAGACCGTCTATGTGATACCAAAAAGTCAGGCCTTACCTGATCATTAGGAGTTAAGCTTAGGTGAATGTGGTACTGTAGCGTTCTTTTTTAGGTGGGGGTAGGTTAAAGGTTAAGAAGAAGATATGAGAGCTCTAGATTTGGTTTCATTATGTATTTATTGCCCCCGAGTATGCGACTCGCAAGGTTCTGTCTGTGTAGTATGTATATACGGCTACAGTAAGCCTTTTCAATCTGAACGCCAACTCCAAGCAAAGCCCGTGCTACTTGCTTCAATGTTTCCCAAAACTAGTTACAAGAATCCAATTTATTTACTTCCGCGTTTCACAGACTAGGCACGGCCATCTCTGCTAGCAAAGGCCATCCGAGCGCCAAGGCCATCCAAGGGAAGTAACTATCTCGCATTAGCTCAAGTTTCAATGGGCCTGCTCTAGGCACTTACAACAGGGATACATCTCCCACACGTCTCACTTGCTTGGCCCAATCTGCCTTTTGCGCCTTTTCCGTTGTCGAGTATCGCTCAAATGGATGAGGCTCGAAGTTTCGGACTGCAGCACGGGCTCGGGCGCCTATTGACATGGCGCGGCGTTGGAGCATGGTGCGGACGAGTGGTGTCATTGGCGGCATTTTTATTGTTTTCGTGTGGGGAAGAAGAGCTTCTGGTATACAGAGATTGATAGAGTTGAGATGTTTTTTTGTCTTCCGAGAGAGGAGAGAGAATTGTTTGGCTGAGATGAGATTGATTGATGTCTATGTGTGATGATGCGGAAAGGAAAGCTGCATTCGATAGATGGGAGCACGAAATATATACTTACCGTTGTGTGAGGTGGAAGGAGACATACGGCGGGAACCTACGTATAGAACAGCAATGGTGAGGTGATAATTGAGAAGTATCGTACGAAGGACTGAGCTGGCCAACTGCGGAATCAGGCGATGTTTCGACAGACGTTGACCGTCGACGAATGAGAGGAGGGGGGAAATAAGCACGCGAACATGGTATGGAGAGGAAACATGGCAGTCACGATAATGCCATGAGGTGCTTATGATGTAGCGTGCGCAGAGAAAATAGAAATACTCCGTAGAGACGGAGAGTGGTGTGTTGATGGATCGAGGTGGGCTGATGAAGAGAAAATGAGTGGGGCTCGGAGCGCTCGACGCATTACTACTTACTACCATGCACCTAATCTGTGGGTAGGTTTCCTTTCTGGGAAGATACTCGCTCAAAGAGGAATAGTTTATTTCCAAAAAGAGAAATGTTTCAAGTACCAACTGCATTTGGCGACGGGGACCAGACCAGAGCCATATCACGTGATCAAAGAGGTGCCGCACAACTCTAGGGTTAGAAAGCTAGAGCTACAACTACATCTGATATGATATTATATTATATTTGTTATACTCTTACTTCGAAGTAAGTTCACGACCTCTTAACGGCTCTTTGTTAAAACCGATTTTCAATTATTGTACTGTGGCTGTGTGCTAAGCGGCTAAATGAAGTCACTGTACTGTATATGAATTGACTGAACACGTGGAGGCAACAGTCTGAAGGTATATCATATTTCATATACTCGAAGCTTGAGACCTGGCACTTAACTTTGTAAATTCCTCAGACGAACTCTAGGAGTACTAGCCTCCTAGGAAAGCTAAGTCCTCTTCCACTCTTCTGTAGCTCCGCTCCTCGCTACATTTCGTCCCAACATTGTTTAAAAGAACCGTCTTCATCTGAACCACATTACAACCCATCAACCGCAAACCCGAATCCCATAGCGCAAAAGGTGTACTTTGCTATCCTCCTTTCAGAACTCATCTGAAGTTTAGCACACACGCTGAAGACCCAATCATAACGAAACAACAAACGCCTCAGCCGCCGCCACAACCGTGAACCTCGAGAAAGGGGACCTTACTTGCAAAATGTTAACTCATCGTTATCAAAGCCAAAGTCGCACATATTAGTTATATTATTTCCAACTCACATTCCTTTTTCCAGTCCTTTTAGCCTTCCTATCATAATCATTGCGCTCTTTATTCTCACCCCCTCTCCTTTCCTAATTTACCGCCTTTCAGAAAACATTACAAGTAGCGTTAGCTATGGAAGACACTCGGCAGGACTTTGATAACCTGATATGGGATAAGAACGATGAGCAATGGGAAAAGGTGCAGCCAGAGCTGCGACAAAGATCCACCATCCGCCTGGTGGAGGCATTAGCAACCGAAAAGTTTGAACGCCCTTCAACTTGGATCACTCCAATGAAGATTGGCGGGTACAACATTATATATCGATTACGGGTCGAAGGCTTGTCCTCCGATATCATAGTTCGAAGACCTATCTCCTGCTACGCTCAATTCCCCGAGGAGAAGACCTTGATCGAGGCTGCAACTGCTAGCTACATCGAGAAGCACACCCGAATCCCAACTGCCTCAGTACTCTTTCACGGCAGCACTGCCGAGCTAGGAAACTATCTTATTATCAAGTATATTAAACATCAGTACTCAATGTCGACTGCCCTCAACGCCACTAATAACGATACCGACAAACCCTTCGTTTTGGATCCTAATATACCAGAGGATTTCCTTCAAGACCTTTATAGAAAGGTGGCAAGCTGCTTGCTAGAGCTTTCGCAGCATACATTTCCTCGCATCGGGTCCTTGGTCGAGTCTAGCCAAGGTTCCTACTCGGTCGCATCACGCCCAATCACCCGTAACATGAATGATATGCTTCAACTAGCAGGGATTCCACGCTTAATACTCCCCCCAAGAGACAAGACATATTCGACGGCCGACGAATACTACACCGCGCTCGCAGACATGCATCTAGCCCAGCTTGTCTTCCAGCACAACGACCTCGTCACATCAGCAGACGACTGCAGAAACAAATACGTCGCGCGCCACATCTTCCGCAGGCTTGCGCGCGAGGGAAAACTCTCCACCTTTGGATTCAAAGACGATAGCTGGTCCACAAACTCCCAGACCACGCGCACGGTTTCATCACCCGCGCCTCCTAACGCGGGCTCTTTCCGCCTGTACTGCGATGATCTACGCGCAGGCAATATTCTTCTCGACGCCTCTCCTAACGTCGCCGCTGTTATCGACTGGGAGTTCACATATGCTGCCCCGAGTCAATTCTCTCTCGATCCGCCGTGGTGGTTGGTTCTCGAAGCGCCGGATATGTGGGAGGCTGGCATCGAGGATTGGATTGCATTCTACGAACCACGCATGGAGATCTGGTTGTCGGCTGTGCGCAAGGCCGAGGACGAGGCTGCCGCGGAGGGTAAAGAGAGATGTGTGGAAGTTTTACTATCGACGTATATGCGCGAGAGCTGGGAAACAGGCAGGTTCTGGCTGAGTTATGCGGCGCGGAAGAGTTGGGCATTTGATACTCTGTTCTGGAAATTCTTGGACGAGAGGTTTTTCGGAGTCAGACGGAATAGAGTCTCTGGGGATGGGTTGTGGAAGACAAGGCTGCATCTTCTAAGCGAGGCCGAGAAAAACGCGATGGAACCTTTTGTGGCACGGAAGATGGAGGAAATAAAGGAACGCAAATTGGTGGAGTGGGGTCCGGAAGATACGAAAAGGCGTTTGGCTGAGGTCGTATTTGACTAGGCTAAGTATAAAGGACAGGATCGAAATAGGGGCTTGCTTTGTGAAATATCTCAAAGGTCTGTAGAAGAAGCAGATATCCACGAAACGAGAGAACTGGTACATGTGAGTATTACCCAATTGGATTCCCAGCATCAACTGAGATATTTGTCACGTGGTAGTATTCATACTGGCAGATGTTGCTGCTCGGTGCTTGGCTCCTCATCTGCAGTGAGCAGAATATATGTAATAGCTCAGGTACCATTCCTTGCTCCAAGGAAACACTATCCTCATATGTCTACATGTTTTTCTCAATAGCACATTCCCAAAGCATCCTACATCTTCTTGATCTCTAGACTCGGTATTTGCATGCAACCCACGATATCCGAAGGGTAAAGCGGAGTGACTAGGAAAATAAAAGGGGTAACTTCGCTTAGATCCACCGAGGGGTATCACATGACGCAATCATTTCATTGAAACATTTTCAAATGCATCAACTCTTCATCTTCTTCTATCCTAAAAATACGCTAAATTTTTCAACTACTCAAGCTCGTAGGAAACCCAGCAATAACACGAATAGTACGCGCCTCCGGCTCTTCCCCATCCGTCCAGTCCACCGCGTCAAACCCCGCTCGAAGCATATGTTCCTTCCAAAGCCACTCCGGCGTCACGGCATGCTCGCGACCATCCTCAAAACAG